>JANHFX010022092.1:82887-113382 GCA_027560015.1 Chloroceryle amazona | reverse complement strand
ACACAACAGAACAAACAAACACCACCCCCCCCGTGTATATTAAAAAATAAACAAAGTAAAAATACCGGTGAGAAGCAGGATTATTCCCGAAGGGGAAATACTACCGACTGACAGTAAAAATATATAGTCCTAAATCCCATATACTTTCCCGTTTATTTCTTTTTATATATTTATCTATTTGCTTCATGGCAGCTTGTGTTTTTTTTGTGGTGTTCGCTGTCAACGACATGTTTATGTGTACGTTTGTGTATCTCGGCCTCTGTGTTGTTTTTGACAGGTTTCAGAGAAGAATCAGTGGGGAGAAATTGTAGAGGAGTTTAACTTTCCCAGAAGTTGTTCTAACGCTGCCTTCGCTTTAAAACAGTATTACTTGCGGTGAGTGCTATCAAGCTGTTGCAGTAGTATTTTTGAGTGTAGGATTAAATTTGGTTTTTCAGTGAGTGCAATAGTAAAAATATCCCTGCTCTTTAAAAAATGCTATAAAATAAAGCAGAAAGAACTTGTAATTCCTTACTGGTCTAGTGCAATGATCAGTTAAAGGTAATTCTGTTTTGTAGTTATTTTATTTGTATTTTACTTCTGCAAGCCTTAAACTTTGAAGGGATCCCAAGTATATAAACAATGTATGTCAGAGCCATTTTACTGATTGTTTTAGAACGACGGTACTGAAGGACTCTTAAGAGATGATGTTATTGTAGTTACAGAAACTTAGATTAATTTTTGGAGCACTGAAATATGTTTATATATATAAACTTGTTTACTACCCAGTGGGGTTAGGCATTGAATGAAAATGCATCTGCAGGAAGGTAGACTGCTTTGGATAAATTATATTGCTATCAATTAATAGCAGTATACCTTTTTTTTTTTTATTTTAGACTACAGAGAGCTAAATATTTTTTCTGCTACTTGAAAAATAGTTGATTTCTGATGTTTTTACATTCCTTGAAACGGTACAGGTTATTTTTTGTAATGCAGATTATTTTATAATGTAGCATGGAGTTCAGACGGATTTTTTTTTTTTTTTAATTACTGTGTGTGATACCATTCAGCTACCAGAATAACATATTTTTTTCAAATCATTTTTATTAACTTCTGGTGATTATTCTGTTTGTGAAAGATTTTTAAAATTATTGTGTATTTAGTGGTTTTTTAGATGCTATAAATAGACAATTATATTTCAATTAGAATAAAGTTAAGGAATGTAATTTTATGTTTTTCAATGGCATAAATTATAATTTTTCATTGCAATTAATGACAATACAGATGTGCAATATGTGCAAAAGAGGTATGGGCTTTTCAACTTATATTTTGGTGATCTAAGTACACACAAGCTTCATCTGTCTCTAGTTTGGCCTTCTGAATTAGGAAATGCAGTAATTGTACAGGTGCACTTTCTATTGGTTGTCCTAGATTGACTTCCAGCTTGAAGCTGTAGAGTTCATAGCACAGTGGAGTGGTTATTGAGTTACAGTGATGTCTGGAAAACCTTAGTCAGATATCCGTAGTTACCGAATTTTTCTTTTTTTGGTGGTGACATATGATTGCTTTAAGATCCAGACTGAGAAAATAAATTACCATTGCTAATAGCTTTAGCAAAGTTTATGATTACTAGCAGGCCTAGGGGATGAAGTGGGAAGCTCACTTTAGGTTGTCCTTCTGTGTTGTGTTTATCTGAATTTTTTTCTTTTTTTTTTTTTTTCCTTCTGCCTCATGGTATTGATACAGTGTTGTTGAAGATTTGTTGGATCATAGAATGCAGTTTTTTGCTTTTTGAGTTTTTCTGTTGGACCCTGTACGCTATTACTCGGCTGGATTTTACATATAATTTGCAGAATTATTTTATAAGTGTTTGAATGGCCTAACTTTTTGCACTAGAAGGTTGTATGTCATTTTTGTTTTCATATGTATTTTGAAAGCACTTATATGCTATGACAGTTACCAAAATTGATGTTAATTTGGTCTTCTAATGACTATTAATTTTTAATAAGATACTACTTTTTAATTTAGAATCAAACATGCAGAATTGTGGGTTTTTTTTTTATTATTAGCATGCTGGTATTGACATTTAAAATATAGTTGCTGAAAATATGTTTAAATTATTGCATACAAATAATTGAAAGGTTTTTTTTCATTTATTTGGAATTTAGAAGAAAAAGTTGATAAACAGTTAAGATGAAGCATCTTTAAGGATGTCAGGTTTATCATAATCTCTGTGATTTACCTGGGCCATTCTGAAATAAACTGTCATGGTTGTTGGTTTTGGTGTGATTGGTGATTGGTTGGGAAGTATTTTTGATGGTGTTTTTTGATATTTTTTGTGTGTGGTGGTGGTGTTGTTTTGTTTTTGTTTTTCCCCCCTGAATTACCACTTTACTCTCTGTTGCTTCTCACACAGTCTAAATTGGATGTGAACTGTTTTCCAGCTGAGTTCACCTCCTTACCTGTGCAGTAATAAGACTGTAGATACACATGTATGTCTCACATGTATGTCTGCCAGGGTAATGTTCATTTACTTTTACCTACAAGGTGTAGGGGTAGTATTTGGATACGGGGCGGGGGGGAAGAGAAGCTCTACTGCTAAATTTGTAAAAAAGGTCTCGTTTGTCTGTGTTGAAGAACATAACCTGAGGGGTTTTTATAGGGATTTTCATGAACTGCTAAGCAATTACCCTTGGGGGAAAAAAAAAAAAAAACAAAACACAAACGTTTCTTGAGTCTCAAGTATGACTATAATCTTGGCCTCACTGTTGTAATGACTTTGCAAACAAAGCCAAACAAATTGAGGCCTATCAACTTTTATACACATTTTAATCCATTTGTATGTTTTGTGTCCTGTAAAGTGAGTGATCTGCACGGCAGATGGGACCCTGTTGAATTCAGAGGCATTGACTGGTGTGGACCTACATGAACACATTTGCAGATTTAGATTTGTGATGGTTTGAGATGAAAGTTTCTTCTTTCTGTGAAACATCTGGCATACCATGTTCACTGAGATAAGATCTCAAACTACATGGACCACTTGCTCATTTTGCTGTGTTATCACTAATAATGCTCTCATTTTGACTTTAAATTACAGGTTAAATAATAATTAGAAAGTTGAATTATTTGTGTGATGTCAGTAGTTCTGTTGGCTTGATCAAACTGAATGTTTTGCAAAACAATCATTGGGTTATGCTTTTTCCAAGGCAGTTGTGAGGCATGTCTTTTTTTATTTAAATAACTTTTTCATTTTGACTCATGGAGTTTTTCTTGGTGTCTTTGGGACTGTATGTTAGGCTTCATTAAAGATGTGAATTGTTTAAACTTCTGATATAATTTTGATAGGCTTTATGATAGGCGATATTTGAATGCATAATAGGCAATCCTATCTACCCCTTCTCCCTTGCACTGCCCTCTCTTTTGTCTCACTGGAAAAAGTTATTTATAATGGGGAAAGTCTGAACCATTCAAACTTTGTGCCTCTGTTGCTTTGAGCTGTTTGACAGGTGAAGTAATTTATGCACTGTGGTTCTTAGTGAGCAGTCAAAAGCCACAGTGCCGATAACCATTGATAGACTGTACTTGTTAATGTAGTTCTGTAAGTCTCTACAGCATCAGAGAGTGTAATTCCCTTGGATATAGTGCAAATTAGATGTTTCATCTCAACTGAGGTGAATTAGTAAAGCATTTTCTAAATGCTTCTCTAAAGATTATTTTATAATGTTAATGAAAATATTTTAACATGGGGTAATAAATGTAAACATCAGTAATATGGGCATGCTTTTACATTTTTGTTTGTTGGTAAACATACAATAGGTAAAAGAAAGCTAACATGAAATACAGCCTGATTTTTGTGTTACTGGTTGATTAGGTTGCAATCCTACAAATAATTGGGCTGATGTGACCTCGTATGTTAGTATTGGGTTCTGTTGGTTTTCATGTGAGCATAAATGATACATTTATTTCTGCTGTGGATCTTTATCTATTCTTGGGGAGTGAGAGAGCTTGTAAACTAAATGTGCAAATGAAGTATGCTTAACTGAATTAAAAATGAGTTTGCTTTTAAAAAGTATTTATCGTTATTGGGAGAAATCATGTGGAAGGACAAAGTGTGAGGTAAAATAAGTTTAATTCTCAGTTCTGGATAGAATTTCTGAAAGGTGGGAAGCAGGTGTGTATTGTAAACTTCTGGCAAAGGTAGCAGAAATGAGTTAATACTAGTTAAAGGTGAATAACAGTTTTCTGTTGTAAATACTGGGGAGCTAAGGGGAAGTCAAGTAGAGAGGAAAGGGGTGAGCTTATAAATTAGAAGTTGTATAAAGGTATTACAAAGACAAGCCCTTATGCTGAATTTTCTGAAATTCCTTATATAATAGGATGAAAAAGTGTGAGCAGTTAAGAATCGGGACCATATGAAATACTTATTGATGACAACTAGGCAGGGTTCTTAAAAGACCTGAAGGTATTTGTAAGTCATTTGCTCTTCAAGATGCCACTGAAAAAAGTAATAATAGTACTGCTTTTTGTTTGTTTGTTTGTTTTTGGTTTTATTACCAGAAGGGGGCCGGGGGGGTGGGGTGGGGGAGCATGGGCTGAAGAACTTGATTAATTTAAGGGATTCTTTTCCTAGTAAAATAATGTCAGAAACACTAGAGGCAACAAGAAGCAGTCTGGAATTTTCCAAGCAAAATTACTTTAAAAGAGTTTTCTTTGTTATTCATGCTCAGTGTTTAAAATTAGGATCTGATACTGCAACAGCATCTGCACACAGATCAGTGAGTATGGAGAAGTACAGGACTGGCTTGATTGCCAGATCTGATTGCAGGTTCAAGGCCCCAGTGGATTAAGAGAAAGTTGTAGTCATAGTAATATTTTACATGTTTTCAAAAATTCAAGTACATCTCAAAATCTCTTACTAACAAATTATTTATGGATAGGGATAGTCGTCTGACTGAAAAATTTGTTGAAGGACCATAAACAAAAATAGAACAAAGAATAAAGAATAGATTTGGTGAGTCACAACAGTTTTGAGTACTAAAAGAGTAACAACAGTGCTTTCATATGCACGTAGTAATACAAGTTTAGTTATTTGGGCCGTTTTAGTGTCTGGATTGATTAGCTTCATGAGAAGGTGAATAGTACACTTGTGACATTAGCAGGCAGTGATCGTGGTAAGAGTTAAACACAAGTCAGGGCAGAAAAGAAAAGGTTCTCTAAGAAATTAGGCACATTGTTGGAAAGTACAAATGAGATTTGGTTAGGAAAATGCAAGCTAAAACAGTTGAGGGACAGTAATGCAAAACAGGTATTCATTGTGAGGGAATAACCTGGAAAGCAGTATTGCTGAAAAAGGGATAGAAGTGATACCATGGGCCTGATAATCCTGTCAGTTGTGTGCACCCAACTCCCGTTCATATGAAAGGGGTTTGTGCATGCGTCTGACAGGAAGAACAGGCCCTAATTTGCAATATAATATATAGACTTTGTAAAAATCAGAACAGGTTTTAGGTTGTATCCTCAGAAGCATTGAACAAGTGGGAGATGACTTTATGTATGAGATCGTGTGACTGTATTTGGAGTACTGTTTTACTTTCAGAGCCTTTGCAACAGGTGGGGCAACTTAACAGAAGAGCAACAAAATGTTAAGAAGGCTGAAGGGACTGATTTTAAAAGAGATTCGAGGAAATAAATGTCTTTTACTTGGCTAAGTTAACATTTTGGGTGAGAAGGAGAAATAGTATCTTAACAAGCATTTTGAAGAGACTAAATACTTAAAAGCAAGATAATTTTAAATAAAACAAGAGGCTAGGTTAACATGTAAACTGAGATAAAACGAAGGGAGAAAATTCAGAGGAGATAGCAGCACAAAAACTGCCAAGATATACCTGTATACCTCCTGAACAGTATGCCACATGAAGAAGGGGAAACTGACGCCATGGGTTATTCGGAACTAGCCTCGTCAGGGCATTAATAAATGTGCAACAGGTAATGAGCCAGGACTGGCAGCGAGTTGGATAGGATGACCTTACAGGTTCTGTCCATCCTTGAATAACACTATAATGAAGACTTTCATCTTCCATAGCTACAGACTTTTATTGCAACACTACAGACTTCACTCGTGGAATCTGTTGCACTTAATTTTGTCACAAATCCTGCAGTCATTGGCAAAACAGGAAAAAAGATACATTGATGATGTTTTTATGTTTTCATTTTAAAATTATTTTTCTTCCCTAAAGATAAGAAATGTGTGTTTCAGTCTGAGGCCTTGCTCTAAGTCTGAATTTTTTACATAGTGGGAGGGGGAATTTTGTTTTAGGTGTACTGTAACCACATAGTCAATATATACACAAAACTTGTTACTCTTTATGCTATAAAGCTTTATTTAGGAAAATTAAATATGTTGGTTGCTAACATCTTAGAATGTCTCTCAATAGAAGTTAATTATTTGGATAGATGTTGTCTTGTCATAGTTGCTCTGGGAATCTACTCAAGAGAATGGAACTGTAATACAGCATATGCTTTAGGCTTCTTCTGAGGAGAGCAAGCAGCAGGTGAAAGGAAACATAGCTACCTTAAAACTGCTCTTTCTTAAAGTTATGTTCTGATAGCAGTCACTATGCAGATGAGTTTGGCCTCTGTCAAAAGTTTCTGAGCTTTTCCTGCAGAGGGTGAATTCTTCACTGATGAAAAATGTAGTGAAAAATTATCAATTAATGTTAACATATTTTGTCTTCTTGATTATTTTTCTGAAAGCTTTTTGTTAGAAATTACCTAATTCACTGCTGCGAAACTAAAGTACATGCATTTATTTGAGAAGGGGTGAATATTCTTCAGTTTTGATACAGAATTCTGATTGTTTAACTTGAGAGCTTATCTAGACAGATGTCAGAACTAATAACCTACAAAGAGCAAGTTTCTGCAACACTGTAATAACTGTGATGACTTTCAGGAACTACTGAATATTCTAATAATTGACGGAAGGTTTATACGCTAAGAGCATTTTCTACTCTTTAAGTGAAACAATATCAAAATTAATGCATGCTTTAAAATTATTAATAGTTTTAACGTTTTAGGTTTGCATAAATGGTAAGCATACTACAACAAGATCAAGAATGCATACAGAATGCAAGGATTTTCTTCTTTCCTTGTGATGTGGAATAAGCCTGGGCTAAGAAAAAGGGGGTTTATTTTTTATTTTGGAGCTAGTAGGCTTTAATTACCTTGTTTATTTGCAGTTAAACCTCAATAGATAAGACATTCATATTCTTCTTTTTCTTTCCTAACCCCTTCCACACTTTCTCTGGTAATGAAATAGAGAAATATAATTTTAAGTTTTACGGGTAAAGTACTAGTGGCATACAGTTCAGACTGGTACTTAGAGAGTGCATGTCAAATAGGAATGAAATCCAAATATAGTAAAGCCATATAATGCTAGCATCCAGTTCTGACAGACAAATTTCTTCTTCCTGAGACTTAGTTAAACCACCCATAAAAGAGGGCTACTATTATTTACTATCTTGTAAAGTTCCTTTAACCAACAGCTGAGGAAGCACTGCTTGAAAAATAAAACAGAATAATGTTCTGTGAATTGGAAAACTGAAAACTGTGTAACAGATTATGAGAATGGATTGTTTGTGTTTTGTTTTGCTATATTTTGTTTTAAAATGCTTGTTCAGAGTGTCAGAGTGGTGTCTTGCAGCTTGAATAGGACTATTTGGAGTAACTGTAGTACCAGTCCACATCATTAGAAGACATACAGTTCACAGAGGGAATTGGGTATAGGCCAGAGAACTCATCACATGATCTTGTTTCCGGTTATCAGTCTGATACATATTTATTCTGTGGCCTTGGTTAAATCATTTGCCATCTTTATATTCATATTTATAAAGTGGGTATACTGATGTTTGTTTACCTATCTCACAGAGAAGTGTGAGACTGTAAGCTCTTTAATGCAGGGATTGTGTCCCTTCATCCTTCTATGTCATATCTTAAATATTTGAAAATGAATATAAATTAGGAATATGAGGAAAATAAAACTATTCATAAGTTTGTTTGCCCTCTGCAGTGTTGAGAAGCAGAAAATATAGCATAGATGAGAGGAAGAACAATCTTTATTCCTTAGGGAATAAATAAACTTGGGAGACCTAAGCAGAGAAATATTGGAACGGTTGAAAGAAAGGAGCTTATCTTAAGGAAGGATAATAAAACAGCAAGATGGTACCCAGAATAGTGAGCTTAGGCTTTGCCTGAGGCACTAGATTAGTGAGCTCGGTATCAGATCTAAAATACAGTCTCCTTGGAGCAACAAGTTCAAGTCTAAGCAGTCCTGAATTAGATTTTCAGCAACAAGATTGTGATACTGAGTTCTCTACTTTTTGTTTTCTTGTTTTTAAACTCAATGTGCATGTATTTATTTTAACTCCAGATAAATAATATCAAGCCAGCTATGCTGCAATAGGGGATCGCATGCTATTGTAATACAGTGGAGTTTTGTTAAATGATGCACTGGGGCATGTTTGTCTGCAAGAGTGAACTGTGTTCCTACTATTTTCCTTTTTTATTGTTGTGGGAGGAGCAACTGTTGAGATTGATAGTCTTTCAGAATAATTTACAGTATTATTTGTCAATCCATAGGTGCCTAACATACATAACAATCCTCTAAAGTAAGGTGATCAGTCTGTTTCTGAGAGACCTTTTCTCTCCCACTGTTAGCTGGACTTTCAGTATGGTTGTTTAGTGAAGTTTAGATGGGACATTCTTATGGCTGTATTCATTTCTCCATTGTTACGTTCTGTGACGTCAGTTCCTTGGCCTCTGCCTCCCAGTCCAAAGGTTACGGTGCTTCCATGATAATCCACATGTAGAGATTCTCAGCACTGTAAATCACTGAATCATATGACTAACTTTGAGTAGCTCTCTTAAAAGTTCTTTGAAGTGCTGTAACAACGTGTGTTACAGGAACAATGTGTTGGAGTAACTTTTCATTTGGGATACATCCCAGGGACTTAATTACTAAATGAAAGTAACTTACATTGGGGGTAAATCTAGCATGTTCTGAGTACGTTAACAATGATTGTGGTGTAGAATAGGTGTAGACCTGTGTGTGTGACTGCATTTTTTATTTTTATTTTTTTTAAGTATATTTGTATTAAAAGAAAACTTGTGGAAATAAAACTTAGGAACAGTTCTTCTCTTCCATGGTTAGTTTGCTCAGGAGTATCTGGGTTCTAGTGACCTCAATTAAATGATGTAGAATCCAGGAAATGAGCAGGTAAACAGTGTCATGTTACAGAATTCACATAGGTCCTGTCGAATTTTGGGGAGAATAGTTGAGCTTTGAAACATCAGAGATTACACAGATGTTTATTGAACACTTTCCTCCTCACAATAGCGTCTATGAAAACCTAGAAAAGTTCAGATTTCTTAACATATATTCATATAATGCGGTGGTAATTCCCTGAAAAAAATTGGGAATTGCCTAATATAGGTATGAATGTGCAACCTTAACTTTGTATCTAGAGCGTATTCTTCAAAATAGAGCCTTGTGCTCCTTGTGGTAAAAGGAAATACACTTCCACAGAAGTATTAATCACTTGTATCATTGTGAGATACCTTTTTTCTCCTCATATATGTATACATAGTTCTGACTTGCCATTCAACGTGGTAATTGATTAATCTTAATATTAATTATTTTTAAAGAGGTTTGAGTGAGCTTTCTGGGCATCTTTACCCCACTGTCTTGGCTTCCATGGTGTTACCCATGTGGGCCAGTTCAGAAATCCTTTCCTTTGCTTGTGGGCTGAGGGGCATTCTCTGTTGCAGTACTGCTTACCTTGGCTGCCTTTCTCATTCTCTGCTAATGATCATCTTCTCAGTCTTACTACAAGCTGGAATTCATCTTCTGTTCCTTGAGCCCTTGATGTCTGTATACGTTGACTGCACATGGAATATTTACTATAATCAATTGAATTCCTAATTGTAAAGAAAATGGAAGGAAAGAAAAGGTGCATGCAGGTAAAAGGGCAGGAGGCCAAAGCACTAAATGTCAGGTGCCTAGCAACAGCAAAATAGTGAATTTTATAGCAAAATGATAGTAAGATTCTGTGGTACCTGTAAAAAAAAAAATAAATAAAATTCTGCAGCTGTGGATGTGCAGAATTTGCAGGACTAATGTATAAAGGGTATTTCACACACCTGAAAAATTTGCTTTCAGGTACTCACCATTGTTGTGTATTTTGCTTGTTCTTCTATTCCTTTCACTTTAAGTCAGGGAAATAATTATTTTTTTTTTTTGGTGAAAATTTTGTTTCTGAGCACAATTATGTGCAAAGGCACATTAAAAAACTCTGTAGTGTTTAATTGGATTTCAAGAATATAGAGGGCCCTGAGTACCATACAGCTTGGAATAGTTCTAAGTAAGCATTTTTTCAAAATTTTTCAAATTTAGTTCTTTTTTTCAAATGCTTTCAAAATACTTTATTTCCTTCAAACTTTCCTACACTTGTTATCCTGTTTAATGCCATGTGCCTCTCTGCTTATACAATATGTGGTTATTCGTTAGAAAGATGTTATGTTAGTCAACACATATGGAATCATAGGAAATGTGTAAAAGGTTCCAATATCAAAATATGATACTTGGCGACAATGACTTCATCACGTTTAGTATAGTTTCATTAATATGCCCTATAGTCAAGGTGGTGTTATTAGTGAAATATAGTTACATTTCTAGAAAGGTGGGGTTTGTCACAGATGAATATAACTTCTTTTTCTCTTTAGAGTTTTATATTGCCAGTACACAAATCCCATTTTTCTGTACTGTCACTCTCCAAATAAGTTTAATTGTATTTTAACAGCTAGTCCAGCTGTTGAAGAAAGTGTTTCTTCAGTAAGACCAATGAAAAAAGTGACTTGAAAATAATCTACTGCTCTGCTTGTAACTGTAAGCAAACACCCAGCTTCCCTAAATGTACTGATATATTTCTGTATGGATATTTGTGTGTGATGCAGTTTAAAATTATGGTTGTTCATAAATTTATGTGCCTGGTAGAAGGCAAAAAATATTCTGTTAGCTTTATGGTGACTTCATGCTTCTGTAGGTCTGCTATAAGAGCTGTGTTTGTAGACTTTTGTCCATGTGGAACTCTCTCAAGATGTGCTTAGGGAGAATCTCATCCTTCGTCAGAGCTGGGCTGAAATTGGTGGCATCCCATGTCAGTCCTGCAGTGCGCTTCTAAAGGTCAGGTGTGTGAGATCTGGATGTGTATATTAGCACAAAATGTGCCTGTCATAGCAAGGAAAGAAAATAAACAAGTGAAGTCAATAAAGATATATTCAAAACTTAAGATATTGAATTTCATACAAACAGGTCATTTCTTTAGTTGTCTTCAGGAAGTCTTTGCATGCAAGCAAAAGTTGCAGACTCAAGGCTTGGTGTCTGTTTTCTTTTTCAAGAGTTTACAAAAGCAACAGGATTTGTTTTTTATATGAGTAAATTAATTGAACCTTGCTTTTCTTAAAGGGGGGCTGCTTGGTGATCTAGCTAAGTAAAGAAAACAAGAAGCTGGTACTATTATTTTTTGGTTTCAGAAACTTAAAGAATTTGCTCTGTTATATTATAATTTCAGTAGTATGATGTGATATGTATTATTGCTGACTTACAGTACTCGCAAAGTCAAAATAAATATGATGAAAACCATTTTTATATTGTGGACATAATTATGGAAAGTTATGTCATGTCCTCCACTATAAATATGATTATTCACATACAGTACAGCATACAGCACCCAATGTAAATGTACAGGATTGTTGATCTAACTCCCTTACTATTTGAAGATTTATAGGGTGCATTGTACAGGAGCCTGCTGTAGAAGGCCGCCAGGCGGAAGTGACTCTCAGGGCTGTTTCTTTTTCCTCAAGTCTTTTTTGGTTCAGATGGTTCCGATCCATTTTCTACAGTTTATGGCTTCAGAGAGTTCATATATTTCTTGACTTGGCAGCAGCCATTGGGGTTAGCAGGGAGGTACCTGCTAACTCTGTCTCCAGTTGGACCTTAGCACAGGCTGCTTCTCGGTCACCTGTAGGCCAAAGAAGAGGGAAGGTGAGATGTTTGGAGGTATTTTAATGAGAGGGAGAGCAAAGACCATTTGAGCATAAGTAGTTGAATTGAAAAGAGAAGGAATGTGAACATGGAATGAGATGGGTGCATTCATGCATTGAGTGAGGAGACAGGAATGTGGGAATGGTGGTGGAGAGAACACTGGAAGGGTGGATGGAATAGGTAGGCACTGTAGAAGGAAAAGGAGGGGTTATGTAATCAAATGCTGATAAGTTAGTCTTTTATGGCCAATTCCAGCTTTTAAACTGGTCACTGAATTGACTTGTGGCCCAGATGCTGGGGTGCTAGTGTGTAAAGGCTGTCTTTATTTTTCAAGTGCTCTCTGACTTGAGTTGCAGCCTCTGCTTCCTACAATGAGGATCTGATTTACTAGTACAAGCCTTTTAGTGGTTCTCCTGCATCTCTGCCCTACCAGTGCTGCATGAACTGAATTTCTGTTCAGCTAGTTTATAGTTTTCATTAACACTGAATTTACCATTTTCATTTTGGTGTTAAAAAAATCTATCATCATCACAGTTACTGTTACTTTTATCTTTATATTAAAATATCATAAAGGCATAAAATTGCATATAATCAAATAAAGGATTTTATCTCTTCCTTAAGGAGCTTCCAGGGAGAAAGGTCTCATCTTGGAAAATATTTCTTCATGGGCATTGCTACACTTAAGAAGGATACAGTTGTGGAATAGTAAGGAATTCTTCAAATGCTGTTGCCAGTTTGAGAAAAGTAGTAATGTTTATGAATACTTTGAGTGTTGATTATGTAAGAAATGCTTACTTTTTTTTTTTTTTAAATACATATATATATATAGCATATACAAGACCGGATGTTAGTTTAGGTTTGGGATAGATTACACGGACTTTTGGTCCCACCTCTAATATTACATATGTTAAGAATTTTCAACAAGAGAGTAAAAGATTTAACGGAGCAAACATTCAGAAATTCTAAGAAGTGTTTTTTGTACCTACAAACAAAGTTTTAGAGACGAAGTTTGGATCTTACAGGTGGAAGTAGGTGCAAAGTAGTGTTTCTTTTTGACAGTTCTTGATCATCTGTCATAGGAAACTGTTGCTTGTCCTGGGCCATAGGCTTCTGTGATTTGTAACTCTGTAAGCAGAATGTATAAAATGTCTAAAACTACTCCAAGGTATGGAATTTAAGTTGTTCTAATCAAAATAATTAGTGGGTAGAGGTCAGGTGAATTAGTCAAAGATGTGGACAAGTGATATTTTTAATGCAACTATGCAATTTCTGTGACGTTATACAGGTATTGTCATAGAGCAACATAGTTTTGTTTCTCCCATGATTGGAATTATTTTGTTATTACATATATATTTATTATTTTTTACTAAAGATAATGTAACTTTGTATTTAGCAGTAGTGTTTATTGCCATTCTCTTTTGAGCTGTCAGCGATACTGATGCTTCCAGAGAATAAAAGGAACGCATTATTTAAAAGGGGTACATATCTCCTTTCTCTACCTTTTGCCCCACCTCAGTGCACCCTCAGAGGGGGGTGGAAAAAAGAGCAGAGATCATCATTCTTGCTTGCCTATGTACATCAGAAATTATTGCTGTTATCTTACACAGCAGCTTGTGGTATCTATCCCTTTTCAAGCAGACAGTCTTGCTGTCCCTTGAGTGACTCCTGTGCTGCTGGTGTTGTCTCCCAATAGTGATAGGAGCTCTGCTTCTAGGGTTTTGGTGGTGGTGAGAGCTTGTTTTAATTGTAGAGGTCTGCTTTCATGGAGACCTGCTTCAAGTCTTCAGAGCTGTAGAGAGACAAGGTAGCAGATTCTAGTCTTGAACTGTCTTGTTCTGCTGTTGTTTATTTATTTGCTATTTTAATAGATTGAGTTTTGTAAGTTATTCATACTGCCTTATGGTTAATTTTCTGAAACGAGAGGCATTTTTTGTTTGCCTTCCTTTTATATTTCTGGACGTTGTCATGCATATGCAGGAAAGTCCCATATAGACTAAACAGGAGGAATAACAGAGAGAATATAGAGGTAAGAACTCGACATACTTAGGCAAATATTCATTCTTGATATCTTCCCCCCACCCCACCCCCACCCCCCCTTAACTGGTGGTTTTTGGTTGTTTGGGTTTTTTTACTATAGTAGATCAAGTCTTATGACTGAAGTAATTTTCAGGGCTTAACAGTTGTGTTGTCTTCTTGGAAGTTACTTACAGATGGAGATAAATAGGTTTTTGGCTAATGCTTAAAATGGAGCAGCAATTTAATGAGTGATCAAATTAGTAAAAACTTCAGAAGGTCTCAGAGTAGTATGTATGTGGATATTAAATGAGGAAGAGGGAGAAAGATCAGAGCATCTTTGAGTTTTAAAATGAAGGTACATGGTGATGAAAGAGGTTGTTATTTCTGCAGTACTTTCAAGAAGGCTGAGTAGGGACGTTTTGTCAGGAGTGGTCCTAGAACAGTAGAGCTTTCATAGTCACAGGTTGTCAGACAGAATGTTTGTGTGTATATAGGTTTTATATGTGAAAAGCATAATAATTGAGATAATGTTATGCGTTGAAGATCAAGAAGGCAACGATAGACAGATGAATGCAGTATGGAAGGTAAAATGGGTGAGTTCACGAAAAGATGATGCCAAAAGTTGCAAGTGTTGGGATGAGTGAGTGCAGAAGAGACTGAATTATACTTGAAAACATTTCCCTTGACCATAAGAAATTTTTGTGTAATCAAGATACATAATCAAACAAAATTAAGATAGTACCATGAGGATATTTGGTCAAAAGAGTACAAATAGCATGGACTTAATAATAATTACACAGGATTTGTATGGCTGATTATGAGCAATATGAAACTGACAGTCAAGATTGAAAACAGAAAATAAGAAAACAAGTGTAAAATGCTTCATGTCTAGGAAATTTGGTAGCATACCATCAGTAAGGGAACAAGAGAATCCTTTGTACAGATTTGCACCTTTTGTCAGATAGGGAATGGAGAGGCATTTGGAAATAAATACTTATTAAAATAGATTCTGCCAAGGCTCAATCCTTGATAGGTTGATCTCTCCTGCAATGGGAACTGAAATGTCTAAAAAGATGATGATAAATTCACGAGCCATCTAGCAGGATACTTAAGGCATTATTTATGTCATGTTTTGTATTTATTTCCTCACAACAGTGTTGATTAACTTGTGGGTTTGTTTGGGTTTGTTTGTTTTAGGTTGACTTTTGTTGTCTTTTTGTTTGTTTGGGTGGGGGCTTTTTTTGTTTGGTTCGGTTTGTTTTTTTGGGTGGTATTTTTACGTTATAAGCATATTTTTACTTTATAAGCATAATATATTACTATTATGGACTTCTCTTAAATTTTACATGTTGATCAGTTCAGAGCCCACAGCTGTGGTGCCTGGCAGTAATCCAGTTCATGCTACACAGGGCAAGAACATCTTCCCTTAGAGGAAGGAAATCTCATGGAAGTATGTGTCTGCAGGATCATGCCGATGAGCAACAGTACTTGCTGGATGTAACCCACACTGTTGCTTTACCTTTTTTTTCCCTTTGTATCTCAGTCTTCATGCGTCGTTCTGTGCATTCATGTTCAAATGTTGAATAGATACTAAATGAGAAGTCGAAGACTATACAGACGCCAACATAAACAAACAAAAAATGTTGCTGAAAGTGTGAAAAGAGATTATCTCTAGGGATGTTTTGTTTTGTTTTTCTTTTCCCCTCTTAACCTTTGTCTAAAAAAAAATGAGTATGCTTTTTATCAGTAGCAGTTATTGAGTAATTGGCAATTTTTTTGAGAAAGTGATTGATCCTCCACCTTTTCTCTTGTGCTGTATTAGTGATTCAGAATTTTAAAATTGGTTCTTAGCTGTCAACTGCCTCTTGAGATATTCTCTGCAGCACCCTACTTTTCTTAATAATCAAGGTTGAAATGCAGTCTATGGGTAGAGTCACATTATATTCAATTTTTGGTTGTGTAGACTTCGACCTGTAACTGGGAGGTTCTTAATGGAGAAACAATCCTGAGTCTGAACTGATCCAGTTATTTAACTAAAAGTTTGAGAATTGATACCGCAAGTGTTTCTCACTCTTATGGCAAACCAGATGTATCTTAATCTTAGAAAATACTACAAATTCATAGTGAGTAATTCAGTGTAGTATGTGAAATTGAACTTGCCTACCATTGGCAAGATTCTTTTTTTTTGGTAAGAACACCTTACAAAAGATGTTTGGTTGAAATGGTGTTTATTTTCATGTATTGTAGTTCTCACCCTGAAGGGATGAAGGCTTATTTTTACTTTAACAAAATGTTATTTGTAACAAATATCTGTTGACTCCATATGGATTGTTGAGAGTTGTATTTTGCTGTTGTATAGAAAGTAATATTTCATACCAAAAATATTTAAATAATTAAAGATGGGGTTTTAAGAAGTTTTTTACTGAAAAGGAAATTATGTCAGTGGAAGACTATTTTAGCAGTGGAAGAACTTCACTGTTGGCTAGCTGGCACTAGGTGTTTTGTGTCTGTGAGTCTGTCTCAGAAGTGTGGATCCACAAAACTTGTCTCACAAAGGAGCACTTTGTCAGCTTGGAATAGGAAGTTTTAATATCTCCTATCTCATTATGTTAAAGTGTTGTGAAAGTTTATGTTACAAGTAGGAACTTCCTTTGTTCGTGGTAGTAGGTGTATGTTTGTGTAGCTTAATTAAAACCTAAGTGTTGGTGTCCTGATTAATCAGGGATACAATTATCACTAAATTTTAGTAGGCAGTTTTCCTCTAACCCTTCTTAAGCTTGTCCTTCTCAATCTCTTTCTTCTGCATTTTTATTTATGCTTGAGGCCACCCTGATTATGTGGATTTTTTTTTTTACCTGTTTCTAAACTTTCCCTAGAGGTTCTAGTCTTAATGTATTTAGGCCCTTATTTCAGCACTGGAGTAAGCAGTACTCTTACACGTACAAAAAGGTAACCAAATCTACTTTTCTTTTACCATTTGAAAAACGATTTACTACAACATTAAGATCAATCAGTTTTAGGCTTTACTGTACATAGTGATCTTAAAAAAAAAAAAAAAAAAGTAAGCTACTTCACCTGTAATTGGAGTGGCTCACTGTTGCCCTGATTGTAGTATTACATGTTGCTCATGAATGCAAGGATTCAGTTGCCTTCCTGCAGAAATAGTGAAGAGGCTACTTCAGTACTTCTACTTTTTAATCAGCCACAATAAGGACAGTAGAAGTGTCAAATTTATAGCTAGTATTTGATGGTTGATGGTGTCTGCATGTCCCTTGCAGGAAAGAATAGGGAGGAATTACAACTGAGCTTCTATGTAGCAGTGTTTTATCTTTCACTGGAAGACTGGTGATGTGTGTATGTTTGCCTTCTGTCTCAAGCACGTGAATAATGCTACTTCCTATAGTTTTTTTTTTTAAATTAGGGCTGTTCTCTGTGTGGGACAATGAATGATGTCAGAGTTCCCTGGTTTCAGAAGAAGTTCTTTCTGTGTGTTGCATTTTGTGTAATGTGTGTGGTCTAGTACATCTGCCTAATAGTAATTTGATTAACCCAAAATGCGCTAACATTGCTATTGTACATTTGAGAACTAAGCTGGATATATGCTATATAAAACAGATTTAATTCTGGTGAAGAAATAGTTATGAACATGAATTTATTACAAAACTTTAAATATGTAATAAGATTTTACAACATGTACTTTTTAGATCAAATAATATTTGTAGAAAGTAAAAATATTTTAAAGATATGCATTGTATTGCAATAATAGAAACATTTCTGAAGTGAATCATATATTTAAATGTATTATTATTTGCAGATTATGGTTAGCATAATGGAATTTTACAGTAATACAGGTTGGCAAGAGAGGCTCTTACTGTGATGTTCTTTGTAAAATGGGTTGGAGGGAAAATATTCTTGTTGGCATTTAAAGAAAACTCATAACCTCTGGAAGAACTTGGAACTTGAATCAATTAATTTATCTACAGTTAAAATAATCTATTTTAACTAAGAATAATTTTCCTCTGTTCCAGAAATGTCAGAAGCAGTTATTTGAGGGACAATTTATATAATTACTCAAAATTAAAAGGATAAGGATTCTTGTTCTGGGTTTTTGCTCTAATTATTTATGATTGTGGACAGAAGTAAGTTGTCTTACATTTAACTTAGTAGAAAAGCTGCTAACAGTTTGTTATGTACTGCTTCCATTATGGTAATTACAGATTTTATTTTTTTTTTCCCCCAGAATTACTTTTGGCTGTAGCACACTAGTGCAATTTGGCAAGGTCAAGGCCCTGTAGTTAGAGAAGTACCTTCCATTTGTCCCATTGTTACATTCTGATTTCTCTGCATTTTAGGTGGTTAGAATTGTCTTTCCCATTCCCTCTCCTTTATTTGCATTCTTCAGGTTAATTTGGCAGCATGTCAGAAAGATAACTAAATATGAATGGTGCCTATGCCACTATGAAAAGAACACGGAGTAACGTATTCTGTAGCCGGGATGATACGTAAGTTCTCTCTGGGACTCAGGAGTAGTGATAGTGGGGGAAGAACCGTTTGTATTTTCTGAAGACCTTTCTGTTCTGTAATTTTTGCAGTTGTGCCTGTTTCCCCTTTTCCTTTTTAAACACAGGAAACTGAATAAATACAGCACAAGTTTCCCATCTTTTAACAAGGGGGAGGAGGAAATTGGCTTCCATCTTCCCTAACTCATCTTGTGATACTAAGAGCTCATGACCCTTGTCTGGGATGATTACTTTCTGCCTCTTAAGCAATAGTACTATTAGGCTGCTGGAAAAATTTGTAATGTGCTGCTTTGTGATTTTCTTCTTTTTAGGAAATGAGTTTGTATTTAAAAGAAACAAACAGCACTACCATGACCCCCAAACCTACAGGATTTAGGAAATGTCAGAATTATTTATCTGATTTAGCATCTAGATAGTTTCTATAAATGACTCAGGGTTTTCCTCACAGTGTCTAGACATGCTCAGAGTTGATGGTGGTGTAGAAATAGGGAACTGTTCATCTAATTTCTTAGGAACTTCTATGAGCTACCGAGAACAGTTGGTCTTGCAGAGTAGTTTTAAGCAGCTTTGACAAAAATATTTTTGCCACCATTTTTTCACATGATACAAAAATGTAAAAGTCTTAATGAGGAAGTATGGAAGGTAAAAACTGGAAGAAGTTTATCTATCTGTTATAAGCTGTTCAGTATTTTCCAAGAACCATATTTACTGCACCGATAAAAGATGAAATTTTATATAAAGACAGTACAAAAGCCAAGTAGGTTTTGTGTTTTGTTTTGTTTTTTTCTTTTACTGTCATCTTTTAACAAAAGAAGTCATAAGAGTACGTGCTGACGCTTGGACTTTTCACAGAAGCACCATTATAAGTAGTGTGAAATGGAAGAACATGTAATGCTTTCTGGAGAAGTTTAGGGGAGAAAAAAAAAGTGGGGAGAATATAGTTTGGGCATTTCTAAAGTGTGTTTTATAATAAGGAAAATTTTATTTTTCAGGAAAATAAAATCCTTCCTAGGATTAGTCTGTTGCTTTTTTCTTATCTAATGCTACAATCCCTGATGATGGTATCACAAATGGTTCCTGTGCAGAGTATTATGATATGGTGATTTGGGATTATGTTTTCATATGAGAATAGGAAAGATGGGTGTGTATAATATATTTTCACAAAACATTAGTATTGTGAGTTGATAACTTGTGATTTAGAAGCACTGTCAGGTTGGAACCAGCTATGGCGATTGAATTGGTCAGTCTGAGAAATCAGAATATTAGCCATTGCTTTTTCATAATGCAGTTCATGGAAGAAATATTAATAGACTGCTAAAATAAAGCACAACAGCATCTAGTTCATCTGTGTAGTATCTTATATGTGGCACTTAATAGAACAATTTTGGTGTTTTGGGAAACATTACCTAGTATTAGTAATTAATTTTTTTTCCTTACTTTCTGTGCTTAACTAAGACAATGAGAATTACCTGATTTAAGGCGTCATGATGAAACTTGCATGTAAATAATTATTGTTCAGGATGCAGCAAATTAGGTATGTTAATTTTGATTTAAACTGTTTGTTTTTTTCCATGCTAATTTGTTTGAAGATCCAGAAATGTGTTCCTGTGTATTTTGGGAGGAATTTGTTCCATCACATTTGCCTATAATGGAACAGAATAGACTCTCTGGTTGTATTGGTATTAGTGTCAGATTATAGATAAGATGACAAATGTTGATTGTATGTCATTTTTATGCTTCTCTGGTAGTGAGGCCACACCTGTAAGAGAGAGCATCCTTTGGACTTGAAACACCTGTAGAACTAGTTGTTCAGTTGTGTTCAGTTTACACCACTGAAAGAAGAGTGGTGTTTTCAGTGACTTCCATTTCTCATTAGGCTTTAGTGTAGTTTTAAATACTGCAGGTGAAGGGAAAATAAGGATGTTCTACAATTGTTATTTTTTTCAGTGATGTTTTATCGTTGCCTATATGGGATACAGTTAAAAGATTAAAGATGAATATTGCAGACAATTTCAATGTAAACAATATTAAAAGAGGGAAGACTAAGCTGTAGAAGACTGAAACTTTAATCTAGTGAAAGCTGCAGCATTGCTGCAACATCTCTAACAGTATCTCTGTGAACTTTTTATTATTTTAAATGCCAGTTTTAATGGTAGTTAAGGATAGTTATAGTTAGATTAAGAAGACAATCTTTTTACTTTCTAACCACTTTTTTACTGTCATTCATTAAAGAGTATCTCGATTCAAAATATTTAGTAGGCAAAACCAGTTATTGGAGTGCCAGCTGCAAAAAATTGAACGTTCTATTAGAAAGAAAATAAGTGAATATAGACTTACTATCATAGTCATATACCAGTGATTACTAAACATTGAAGAAAAAATGTGTGGTACATTTGAAAAGTTGTTTGTTTGTTTGTTTTCCCCCACTGGGAATTAAAATGAAAAATTTATCTTGTCTCCATAATGTTGTCTGAATAAAAGTTAATTACTTTCTTTCTCCAAAGCAGAAGTCAAATTCAAAAATAAACTTTGGAGTATATGGCCTGTAAAGCATTCAGACTGAGAAAATAGTGCTCTGGGGTTTGTCCTGTGGATAGGTTCTTTTCCCAAATCCAGTAGATGAGGGTTCAAGTTCAACCAGTTCAAGTTTTGGACACGTATACTGTTAGGCTGTTTAGATCCTGTAAGAAATATTCCGTGTAAGCTAAGTGGCATTATTATATTTGAAGTTTCTGGTTTTGTTTCAAACAGTGGCGTTATGTTTGTATCCATTATTTAAGGTTAGTTTACCTTATTTCATGGGGTTTTTTACAGCTAAAATAATAGCTACATAACTGTCTTATATGTACTTTTAGTAACAACCCAACTAACAACTCTTACGGTTTATTACTGTGTACATACATAACTCAGGCTAGTGTAGTTTTCAACAAGTTAAAGTCATTAATTCCGTATGTCTTGGTATGTATGAAATGACATTTATGTTGAGATAGCTATCAGTCTGTCGTTGACATGTAGAATTATAATGGCAAATGTTTGCAGTTTTGAACAGTACTACAGGTTTCTGCTTTTGTACTTCAGCAGTGCTGATGTAAACATTTCCTAGCACTGCTCTTTATACGTATTGTGTCTTTCAAATTGCTTGTCCCTTTGTATGAAGGTCAGTGAAGGCTCTGGGTTTTGAGCTGGGAATGCTGTGTATCCTGGCATTGAAGTAGTGTGCGAGTAACAAAACCATGCGCGTCTGTCATATATTTGTAGCCTGGTGTTTATAGCGCCGCCTTTGGGTATTTCAGCTCGCACAAATGATTGGATAAAATATTTTGGAAGGATACTGTCCAGCAAATACTTTTGTTAATAAAACAAACAAAAAGATCATTTTGTGAAGAAATGAATGACAGAATCTTGCCCTGTGACACTGTATATTCTTTACAACCATTCAAGCTTTTACAGCATGGGACTACCTTTAGTATTTCTCATCTTTTTAAAACCATCTTTGATTAAAATATTTCACCCTGCATATGAGCTGTAAATCCAAATGTGCAATCTCAAAGCATGTTGTGTTTGACAGGGAATAGGCTGCCAGCTGACATAGAAAAGACATTGATGTAGGAGTAAGTCGTAGCCTCTTTGATTTTTTTTAAATTTGTTTTTAATCATATTTTAAGATGTTTGTTTAAAAGCATTATGGGATAATTCATTATTAATTATGGTGGTTCAGTAATAGTCTGTACACAGTGAAAACGTGCCCCCTACCTTAATGTTTAAACATTTATAATAACCATTGTTTATTTCTCTTACTAATCCTCACTGCAACTCCCGTGTCCCTTAGGCTCAAGAGACAAGGTGTTACCAGATCTGTTGTAGCAGAGTGCTCCAGGGCTCTGCTACCTGTGTTTTGTCATGGCTTTAGGTGTTTGTTAGTATGTTTATAGGGGAAGATGTTACACTGCTTCACTAAAAATGTACAGTAATATAAAGGAGATTGGTTATGCTGTAGCTATTTCTAAAAACAAAACTAGCCAGTTACAGGGATCTCTTAATAATTGACAATATTGGAAAAAATATATGAAAGCAAGTCAGGGTCAGAGCTTCCATTTTTTGACTAGACATTTAAAGAGAATTAGAAGAGGAAAACCAAATTTTACTGCAGTAATGGTCAGAAATTGCCTTTGTGTGTGTTTTTTCAAATTTCACTGAAGAAAACTATTGATTAACATTTTCTATCAGTGGTGCCTTTTGGTTATTTTTATTAAAGTAGTTATTTGTAATTTTTATGTGCTAACTTTTGCCTGGAAAATGTATTCAAACATCAAAATGCCTAATTATTTTGAATGAGTACTGAAGAATGTTACACTGCTATTTGCTGTTGGCAATCTATATTTTTTCTTTGGATGTAAAGTTAAAGGTCTTGGTCTTGTGTTCTTGGTTCCATAATTTTCTTGTGAACTAGAGTCAAAGACAGTTGAAATAACTTCTAAATTTCATAGGAGTTGGATCAGGCTTTCTGGAAAAAAAAAATAATTAAATCTCTCTGCTACACCGTCAAAATTTAACCTTTGGCTCTGAGTGTATAATTTAGTGTGGTTTTATTTTTCATGTAACTATCTCTGGTAAAATAATTTTATCTTTCTGAGAAAATACTTGGATATTACCAGGTTTATCTGATGGTTGGTACATGCTATATTTCTGAAAATAGAAGTTTATAGTAGTGACCCGCTTGTGATGATACAAGACTTCCCTCTGCATTTGCACATGATGCCCTTCACCCTTGCTCTTCTTTTTTGCTCTTACTACAAAAGGGAGCAACTGCAAGTTACATGAGGGGGCCAGATGGCTCCTGTCAGGTCTAGGAAGAAGGTAGGTGGTGGAAGGCAGGATCTTCCTTTTTATCCTGATGTAGCTCCATAGGTGCCTGAGAGACTTTCCTCTGTGTTATTTGTACAGATATCCCTGCAGTGCTGGTCAGTAATGGTATTTTAATGTAGAATCTGCTGGTTACAATGGTGAAAATACAGTAGTCTTCCTAAAAATACGTAATGGTTGAGATGTAATTCATTCAGTAATGATTATTTTATCACTTATTTGTAGAGTTGGTCTGAATGAGATCTGGTTCCCATTGTAAAGACACACAATAGATTTCTTCCGAAGGACTTGAATTAAGTAAGCAGAGACAATGAGACTTGAACCAAACTGGTATACATAAGATCATCCTGCAGGTTGTTACAGGGTTGTCTATTAGTCCTTATATTTCACATCTCCATTCCAAATACATGGATGTTTGAGATGAGCTTTATAGCACACACAATTGATTTAATGTATTAAATTGTTTGCTTTTCAAGTTATATAAGTTAGTGGTAAGCGTAGTCCTCAGACAAATGAAAAATGAGTATTTGGGTTGTCCATATATATTCAAATGTCAATAATTAATACTACAATATTAAAAGCAGTCTCATCTAGTTTTTTTATATTCTCTTGTTTACTTATCTCACTAGTTGCACTTTGCACTTCTGTGAAGAAAATAGTGTGTGAATTGTATGAAGTTTGGGTGGCTGTTTTTTTGTTTGTTTGCTTGGGTTTTTTTTGTGGGTTTGGGGGGTTGGTTTGTTTGTTTTGTTTTTTTGACTGAAATCCTAAGTACTTTATGAACCAATTTTTTTCCTAATAATATATTCATAAAAGCAGAGTCTTTTCCTTACAGAAAGACCATAACTGAGAACTCTGTATTAGAAGGGCCCAAAACAAAAGAGATTTTGAATACCATTTTAAAATATTACAGTAATGGATTTTCTTGATCTGCTCTTCTCCTTTTTCTTCAGAAGAACCACAAACAAACAAACAAACCAACCTTCTTGAAGGAGGAGGCCCAGGAAGAGTTTCAGTCCAAAGGCAGGAAGTGATTATTGTTTTAGTAAGTCATAAGCTGGAAGAATGGCTGAAAATGAAAGTATAACTTTTAGTTATAACTAGGCACTCCTGCAAGTGACAACTCCTATAATTTTTCATATGAACTTCAGTTTATTTTGTTTTCCTCCTTGGTAATTCCATTGATTTCTAGAGCATAACTGAGCAGTTACGCTATTGTGCACTTCTTAGCACCAGCCTACTTAATGGCTGTTCGAGCACCTGTTGCTGTGCAAACAAAAGAACAACATATCTGTGGAGTTCTGCAAACTGCCATCCTTAACTTTCAATCAAAACACAACAAAAAGGAAGAAGAAAATTCAGACTGAGAAACATTCTGTGTTCCAATAAATAGGTCACTTACAATTTATATGAAATACTTCAGTTGACCAGATGGTTACAGAATTTTATCTGCATAATTTGTAGTTGGTATGTACATCTGAGGGCATGAAATAGCTGTGAGCTGTGAACACATGATGTTCCTTTTGGGACCCAAAGTGGAATGCCCTTATAACAGAGAGCCAGGTAGTGGGGGAACTCAGAATTTATTGCTTGCATCAACACCTGTGCATTGTTTTTTGTTTTGCTTTTAATTTGTCTATATCTGAAAGTGATGTAAGCAGCATCTGGTTATTCTTATTTAGTATGCCTATGCTGCCAAAAAATCAACAGATTCCTACTGTACTGTGTTTCAGAACTAATGAAGACATAATTATATCCCTGAGCAGGAAGAAGGAATTATGCTTTGTTGGGGACTAGACTAGAATAGAAAGAAAGTAAAAGAGTATTTTGAACCAAGTAAGAAAAGTGATCACTTCTGTCAAAGACCTTGTATTTTTATTTGTTGCCAGTTGACTGAGAAAATAGTGCATCAGAACTTGCATTTCTTTTGAAAATATGAACGGCTTAGTTAGAAACAGAGGCTTTTTCCCTTTTAATTGTACACATCTGTTTTCCCTTTTTTTTTCTCCACATCCTGCTTGAAGCTAATATACTGATTTGTAGATTGAAGACTATTAAAAATAAGTTGATAATTAAAAGCAGGAAGATTCTTCGTTGACCTTGTTGGTTTTTTTTTACATGTATTTTTTAAAAAGTCTGAGAAGTATTTAAGTCTAATGTGCTTGAGAATCATATAATTTCCTGAAAAGTAATTTAATAATTTTCGTAGGGCAGACATGTTTGTCAAAGAAGTAGCGGTATAAATGCACATGACTAGGTATTTTTATTTCAGTGTTGGTGCTTGGAGTGAGTGGGGAAGGCCGAGGGATCTCTATTTTTGGAGATTTTAAAAACTTTGACTGTACAGGGACTGGAACAACCTTGCTGAAGTTAATCCTGCTTTGAGAAGTCAGTGGAAAAGGTCACCTTCAGGGGTTTCTTTTAAGTCCTATTATTCTGTGATTAGAAGATTATACTTTAATTTATGGAAAATATTTACTGTGTTTGTGTCCTCTTTCTGGTAGTCAGCAATCCCGTGTGTGCCACCAGTGGGTCTTGGGTCATACCGCTCTTGCATATTCCTCCTTCTTCTGACAATACTGTAAGTTGATCATGAGGAGATCATGGAAGTAATTGCTGGTAAATGTTTCATTCTCATATTGTGCCAGCTACTACAACAGTTTAGCTGCCCACTAAATATACAGTTCCCTCTGACTTGAAAAGTGTAAATGTCTGCTTCTCCTAACAGATCCCTGTAACTTCCCTTGCATTATCACTGGTCATTGGCTACTCCAGTTGGGTTGCTGATTGAACTGAAAGATCTGTAGATAAAAAGTGGTTTTCAGTCCAGTTGGTCTACTTAGAGGTGGAAGATGGTAGGATGGCTTGTTTAGGATCAGTGTTTTCTTAAATCAGTAAAAACTGATATTACAGCTGTATTTTCAGGATGGAATCAGGCACTGTGAGAAGGTATCTGTGAATAATGTAAAAATTTCTGAATAGAATAGCTTGAATGAGATGGGAGGACTAAATAGTGACTTCAACATATAGTATCTCTGTGACTATTGAAATTTCCTCCCTGACTGTTCATTTGGATCCCCTATGACCATAAGTAAAATAATTTTGCACTAATTTTCATTTGTTTGTAAAGGTGCATCTTCACAGTGTGGTAACAGAAGAAGAATCACAGTCTGCTCACCCATTAGTATAGTATGTGATTATGGTGATTTAATTACATAGTTACTTTGGGGTTTTCCTTCTGTTTTATGTTTGCATACTAAATGCAAGATTGGTTAGAGATTACGTCTTACAGAAAGAATACTTCACTGAAACTCTTCAAGTTTTGAGCTTTAAATTTTGAAGCTGATTTTATTTTTCTTCTTTTTTTTTAAATCTAATTTACTCTCTTTTAGAAAAAATGCCAAATCAGCAGGACAATTTTTACTGGCTGTCCTGCAGCCAATTACCTTGAAACAGTATTCATGTGTTTTACACAAACTTTTTTGCTGTATTTTAAGGAAGAAACCCTTAAAATTACCGTGTGAGTGAGCCAGTACAAATAAAATGTGGTACACAGAGGTGGAAAATAAACACGTGTCTGTTTCCCAGATACCTAAATTTATCCTGTTGGAGAACTGGGAATTAGCTCTTTAATTGAATCAAATTGAATCTTAGTCATGGTAATTCATGAAATAATATATCCCCAAATTGCAAGCAGAATATTTTGGAAAATGGTGGCGTTTTCTTTTTTTGTTTGTATCTGTAGCATGTTTTGATTTGGAAGCAGGGGAGGTAGGGGGTGACTATCAAGATAAATTCTGGAAAAAAAATAAATATGGAGGTATATAGAAGAAAATAATAGCAAAGAAACAAAACCCCAACACAACTAAACCTCTGGAACTTTTTAAAAATTGATTTGTTTTGGTGATTGTTCTGTTTGTGTGGTTGTGTGTGTTTGGTTGGTTGGTTTGATTTATTTATGGCCTAAAATATTTGTAACCTATATATACTACATAAACAATTTCATTTACCTGATGTTACACTTGGTAAAACTAAGCTAACTGGAGGGATTATTTGATGTGATTAGTAGATGTTGGGGTATGTTTTAGATAAAACTGCAAGTTTGGTGGACTAAATTCATAGCCTGGGTAGGTTAGTATTGTCTTGGTTTAGAAAAAGTCAGGTAGCTCTTCATCATTCTCAAGAACTAGTTTTTACAAATAACATGCCTGAAATTACCATATTTGATAGTATATACTGTTACTATATTACCTTGCACTAAATGCTGTTTTGAGGTGTTTGGACTATTAAACCCATGATAGGAATGTTCTTCTGTAAAATGTTGGACACACTTGTGGTGCTGTACAATTTAATATTTTAAATTTAAACAGAATTTGAGTCGCTGTATTTATAGGAAGGTGTAAGTTAGCAATGTGAGGTGACCTGTTACAGGCTAATGATTTCCACAGTAGTGGTAAAAAAATGTCTGGTAAAATCTGCAAGGCAGAATAGAGCAGCCAGGGGGTCACTAGTTTGCCTGGCACTGGACCTGTGCTAGCCAGCTTGGAAGGGGGCTGGCAGCTCTGCCTGGCAGGCAAGCATCCGGAAGCACTTGAGTGCTGAAGAAATCCAGGTGGGCCGTTTAAGGGTAACCTGTAAGGAGGGAAAATACTGGAGGGTGAGATTTGCTTTGCTAAAAACGTACATGGGTTTAAAAGCACTGAAATACTACCCCCTGCTGTTTCCAATGCAGCACTGGAATACCTAATGCTTCACAAAACCTGCACTTTATACATGGACTCTTTGTAGGCATTGTCTTCTTTTTAGCACACATAAAACAGTGAAACTCTGAAGTATAACATGCCCCAAAAGTACTTAGACTTGATCGTGACTCCATAGCACAGGTCCTGTTTAGCTTGGCACTGAAAGCAGGACTTCGGCATTTGTTTTGGGTGGTGAACACAGCCTGTCTGCAGAATACGGTACTTCTGGAGTATATAATGAAACTGATGGGATTTTTGTAAGTGAACTCCTTAATTAGTTTGAATTGAAATGAATGAAGGATTGGATTGAGAACTGTAACCTTCAGTTTCAATGTCCTTCTAACCTGAATTAATTTAGCAATGGATGAGATAAATTATTCAAACGTTAGATACAGACAAAGCATATTGAAATCATTTATATAGTACCTTGCAGAATTTCACTTGTAGTTTTCCTGAGTTGCTTGATAGTATATGTAGTAGTCACAGATAAAATAAATAGCTAAGGTTAACTGTGACATCAGAAGTAATTTCACCTGTTGCATCTGCAGCTCACCTCTGTGTAATTCCAGTGGTTGCCATGAGTTGATCAGTTTTCTGTCATAGATGAAGTGATGTTTTCATCTAGAGATTTGGTGATTGATTGCTATCTCAATGGGTGAAGTAGCATGTCTGTCACGATTCTTAACACTGATGCTTGTAAAACTGTTGTTTGGTAAATGCAAATACAGAGGTTTAGGAAGTAGAAATATTTCTTCTGAATTAATTTCCTAATACAGGAAAAATGAAATTATCTTTTTAAAGGACAGACCGGGCTACAAAAGCTAAAAAACATGAATCAGAATGTTCATCTGTTATTACATTTAATAGATTTCAATAGGACAGAGTTAAGTTTGTTCCCATATTTAATCTCTCGGTTTCTGTGTATTAAAATGTATGGATTTCTTTTGAGACAGTTCCTGGGTTTTAGGGTATCTGCAACATTCCTAAAACAAACAAAACTCTTAATTTTGTTGACTTATTTCTAACTTTATTGTAACTAAAACAGATCTTAGCTTCTTTGGATATGGTGTGTGAAGCATGATAATACAAAAAAGTATTGCTTTCAGGTTTAGAATGCCTTTTGATGCGTAAATGAGACTTCACAAGAACTATTAGATGACTGCTTTTCCTATTTTGTAGATAGGGAATTATATCTGATTCTTTGTATCACTTTTGAAAACAAACTCTAATGTTAATATGCCCCATGAATTAAAAGGGACATGAAGGGATTTCCTAAAGTGTTAGAAGGAATCCGTATGTAAACTGGGATTAGATTTTATTCTTAATGATTTTTTTCCTTCTCTCACTTGGTTAGTGTGGCTTTTACTACAGGGGGACTACTGCAAGAGTGCAGCAACATGGATTAGGAGAAGGGAAACTCCTGCTAATTTTGGATGCTTAAAAAAACCCCAACAGAACAACCTGAACTTGAGGGTTTTCTTATATTTCATAGGATTGCATATTATGTTTTCTTTAGTAACATAAAATCCTGTATAATGTTTATCAGAACAGTTTGGTCTCACAGTGGTTTGGGGTTTTTTATAGAAAAGAGGAGAAAGGTAAGAATGTCTTTTTTAAATGGAAAGTGCAACATGCTATTTTCCATAACCACCTTTAACCCCTCTCACTTGCTTTAAAATGTAGTAACATGAAAGATGTATATTGATACCAGTGCATCTTGATACTAGTATTTTTAGATTTTATTTCTTGGTTTTGTATAATAAGTCATAATCATTAGGAAGTTGTTAGGATGTTTTCTACATATTTTCAAGTGGTGGAAGTACTTTTGCTTTCTTTGCCTTAGCCTCTCCATCCACCTCCACACATTTACTGTTAAGGGATCAGGCTGGAAAGTGTAATTTGAGGAAAGACTGGAAGACAAATGTTTTATTTGGTCTACAGAAGAGAAGACAAAAAAGAGCTGTGAGAGAGTTCTTCAGTATGTGTAAGGGCCTGCTATAATACTGAATTTTTGTGTCTGTTGGAGCTTGAACAAGGAGTGATTTGAATAACTGAGATTCTATATCAAATTTTGTTAAAAGTTGTCTAACATAAGCAGTGGATAATCACTTCACTGCAGAGAATCAGTGGAATCTTCCTTGATGGCATTTTTGAAACTGATTAGATGAAAATTTCCTGGGAAGGAATCCTTTTAGATTGTTACTTGCAAGCGGTCTTAGTATCATGGACAAAACAAGTTCAAAACCAGACAAAACACCCCCCCCCTCCGCCCCCCCCC
>JANHFX010022092.1:53120-74129 GCA_027560015.1 Chloroceryle amazona | reverse complement strand
CTCTCTCTCTCTCTCTCTCCCTCTCTCTCTCTCTTTCCCTCTCTCTCTCTCTTTCCCTCTCTCTCTCTCTTTTAAACTTTCATCACAGTTTTTAGTGGAATGGAAGTAGTGCTGGGGAAGGAAGCCACGAATGTGGTGGTCACTTCCAGCTGATAATTTTATCATGCCATTATCATAGTAACTTCCAGAGGCTGAAAGGGAAATGAGCAGGCTTTTTCTCCGGCCTCCTCTCCATCATCTGTTACAGTTTATAATCTTCCCTCATTTCATATGAAAGTGAATTTTATTTCACTTTCTCCTTCATCTCATCTTAATCTGTACCGTGCAAAAAGTTATCTTTGTGCTTTCTGACAGGGTCAGCTGCTGCACACATGCTACAGCCAAACCATATGCGAGGTTTGACAGTTGGGGTGCCCTCTCTTCCCCACCACTGTGAACACTGTCGGCAGCCTTCTTGCTGAGGCTGTCGTTGTCCTCTACTCTTTGGCTGACATACAGTTCATCCTTATGTTGCATGTGATTTACTGTGTGTATATGTATATAATATTATTATTATTTTTAATATCTGACTTTAGGAAATCATTTTTATTTTTCTTGATATTCTTTCCCCATTGCTCTAAGCCTAGCGCATTTAAGAGAGTGTATAGTGCTCTTCCAGTCTTCACTTTACCTCCTAAATCAGTGTCTGTCTCTACACTGTCTCACATTTTTTACAGTCTTAAATCCCTCTCTTCTAATTTTCTCTTTTTAGATTCTCTTTGTGTCTTCCTATAGCATGGCAAACCAATTACATGTGAGATTATTTTGATAAGATGTAACTTGATACATGCAGGTCTAAAAGTATTTTATTTTCTTTTTTTAAAACAATCTCTTCCCTATAATGGCCACAGCATGTTGGTTTGAAGTCATCCATGTGTTGTAAAAACTTGCTGCCTAGAAATATAGTTAGTTGCATGGCTAGCTTGCATAAGTTCATTGTCATTCTTTCGGTATGCCACTGCTCCCAGGAGCTCAAAGCTTTTAAAAATACTTAATAATACTTTCCATGTCCTTTCCCAGAGGAAGCTGCCCAGAATAAATGTTCAGATCATTTGAGGCATGAATTAGAGCCTCTTGTCCATTAAAAAGCAAAGCAAAAAAACCAAACCCAACAACAACAAACCAAGACAACAAGCCAAACACAAAATAAAGCCCAAAAACCCGCCTAACAAACTGAGTCGCATATTTAGTAATGAAGACAGAGGGCAGCTTGCACAAGTGGTGCTAAAACTGGATCTGGGCTTTAGCCCATATTTATATTGGTCAAGGTTAATGCAGCACAGCTTGTGTAAGACACAGATTTGAGACTAGTCAAGAAAAAATACTGTTAAACCAACTGTATCTTAAAATTGAACTGTAACTGTTCACAATAGTAGTTTGGAATTGCAAGGCAGTCTTCGAGGCGGTAGACGGACTTCTTCCAGGATCTGACATCAGCAGTCACACCTGTCCTGGCTGATTATTGCTCCTCAGCAGCTGGTGGGTACCACTCCCCCTACAACCTCCTAACCTGAGGAATCTGTTGTTGTACTATCATCAAGGTATTTACATCAGCCAGTTGATTTCAGCGGTTAGTGTTGGACAGGTAGCTTCATAAAACAGGAGTTAACAAATTAAAACTTCACTGTTCTCAGCTATTTGCTGCTGTCTTCTGCTGGACTAGCAATTGTTGTAGCAGAAGTGGATGAGTAGTTCATTTGGAGCATTTCCAGATCTTCTGCAGGCAAAAATCAGCCAAGTTAGTTTAAATGAGTGGTTGAGGTAACCTGGCTAATTTTGCCTGAAGCAGAAATGGATTTACTTGGCAGAGATTTGGGTAGGGTAATTTCCAGGAGAGCTTGGTGGTTTCTGCAGTTCCTCCAACAGTTTCTGTACTGACTGTGTGCTTGAACATGGTGTTGTCTTTTTCCAGTAGGGAGGATACAGTATATCGGCTCAGTTACTTGAGCTACTAGGTAGTGCATAACCCGCCCCCTTATTTTTTAAGGTGACAATGGTTTATGTTAGAAAATAGTGAAAGATATTTCTTATGTACTAAGTTTTCATTCAAACTGTACTCCGATGAAAATTGGAATTTTTGGTCTTTTTAAGGTACTTTATAAATATACTGGTTACATTAAAAAGCCAGTTTTATCTAGACATATTTGGCTTTGAAATTAATTAGTTAAGTTAGGGAAGTTTGATGTGTAGTTGGTGAGTTAGGAATTGTTCCTCGTTCTCAGAGTCCCTATTTTCAAAAGCATTTAATAATACAAAGAGATGCTAAGTAACATCTTCCCCTATCCACCAAATTCAGTTTGTTGGGTGATGGACTTGCATTGAAATCAGTGGGAAACAGATGCCTAAGTGTTTATGGGCTTGAGAAAACTTTACTTATCACCCATCTGTCTGCTGGTTTGGGTCCTTACAAACCTTTCAAGATCTGAAAATCTGACTACATGTCTTAAGGCTATAACTCAGAAACTCTCTGGTTTTCTTCTTAGAAGTTCTCAGTATAATTAAAAGATGAGCAGTTCTTCATGGATTAAATTTCTTGATACACTTCATAGATGCCCTCTGCTATTATCTGTATTTTTTGAATAAGTAATAGTAAGCTTAACCCTTAATGAAGCTAGACTTTAGATTGATCTATTTTTAGATAAAGTTTAAAAAAATCTCATTTAAATACAATTTCGAGGTGGTTGTTAAGTAGGATCTCTTGTGTTTATGTTTGTTTTGCTATGAAATTTGCAGGTTAAGTTTGGAAAAGGGTGGGTGTTCTTTTGTGCATTTTAGGACTATACAATCTTCTGAATTAATTGATGAAAGCGTTTCATGTACTGGGGGACACTTCTGTGTTTGCAGGTGCATTCATGATGAACAGTAAATGCTTGCATTTAAAAATAATATAACTGCTTGCTGTATCCTGATGACTTGTAGATTAAACTTGAAAGTACATTGTTGAGAAGTAATTTGAAATTCTGCTTCTCGTATTATTATTTTTAAAAGCAAACAACAAAACAACATAGGAAACAGATTTCCTTCCTCTTTCCTAGTACATGGGTTTATTTGCATCCTGTTTCTTAAATGATACTCCTTATTGATGTGAAATAGGATTAATGAGTTCGTTTTTTTTCCAGTTGAAGTGAAATGTGTTGGTATGTCTACTGCCATAGAAACTAAGCACAACATGACAACTAACACTACCATAGCAGAATGTAAAATATGAAAATCGTATATAATGTCATTTTTATGACAGGGAGGACATCCATGGTTTTTAAGTACTTTTCCTACTTTGAAATAACAGTACTGATTGACCCAGTTTAAGAAAAGGGGTAGGCTAGCACCAGTTTGCTGCAGAAATGACCCACAGCTTTCATGAATTTTATTGGTGCTGTTGTTGAACCTATTTGGATGGTTTTGACCCTGTTTATGTGTTATGGAGAACTGTTTGTTGGGGTTTTTTTTTGAGGGCTGCATCTCTTTAGTTCTGTTTTTAGTTACCCGGAGTACATTTATTGTGTTATTGATGTTTATAAAAAGAAAAATACTGTAAAGTTGTTAATTCAAGAACATTTTTCAGCTTCAAGTACACCTTGTGTAATAAATAGCTAACCCAAGTTTCAAAACTGTCATTTTAGAGCTTAGTAATTTTTATATTGTGCTCATTCCCTTACCACTTTTACTCTCCTTTGAAAAGATGATTGTGTGCTTGAAAACAGGCAAAGAATACAAATGTACTGTATTATTTTCTCATGAAACAGTATAGAGAGTTGAGAACCTGTTGTTATTCAAGATATAGAGTATTATGGTGTTCAACTCATTTACTTCTTTGGAACTTGCAGAAGTTGTCAAAGAAAAGGAAACCTGTCGTTAATAGGCAGCTAATGTCTTCATCTTTACTTGTATTCAGCATTTTGTAGTCAAAGATGTTGAGAATGCTTGAGTTCCTATATGATGCTGTTTCTCAATTTGTAAGTTAACTGGATGCACTTCAGTATGTATTAGGTATTTTAGGTATTTAAAATATAAATTACATGGTTTTTTCTTCCTTTACATAATCTGAAATAAAAGCAGAGAATTGCATTATGGCAATAAATCACTACAGAAAAGGCCATTCTTCTGTGTGTGTAAATATTACATCAGATCTTGATCTTAGAAGGTATCTTGAAGCATTTTTTGTTTAAATGAAAAGCTAAAATATCTGTATTGATTTAGTCAATTCCTGTGCATTTTCACTTCAGAGTGTTCTGTTCTTATACACACAGTGTTGTTAACCCCTTGAAGCAGTGGCGAAACAAGAGAAAATCAGTTTCTTCAGAATTTGATTTTCATTAAAGGAGTTAGAAATGTAACTCAAATTCTGTATTCCTGAGTCTTCAAACAAGCAGAGCTAGAAAGATTTTTATTTTTTGTTCACTCTAACCTTTCTGAATTTTAGGGGCTAGAAATGAGCAAGACTTGAGCTGGTTTCACTGTAGGTGTTCATATCTTTCTGAAAATGACAAGAATAGTGGCAATGCCAGACTGCAGCTGCTTGACTTACCTACTGCTGTAGGCTCTTCTACAGAAGTTCTTTTTTAAAGGGGGGGGAGGCATTGTTTAAGGGAAATTGATTGTTGTTTAATAGAAGGGAATTTATAAATAGAAAACCCAATGCTCAAGAAAGTCTTAGAAGGGGAAAATAGGAGACGAGAATAAAAGCACTTTTTGCCCCCCTACTTTTTTTCGTTGCTTGACAGGTTTTAATCTTCTCAGATGTAGCAGACAAAGACTTTAAAAGGTTGAAACCTTAAGAGACATCTTAGTAAGTTTTCTTGAAAAGAATCCCAAAGTACTGCCACTTTTACTCAGGTTAGGTTCTAGTAGTGCCATCATCACAGTAAGGTCTGATCACTTTAAGGTAGTTCTTAAATGTTTTATGTGGTTTATTCCTTCTACTGTGATCTTTCCAGAGGGTTGAATATTATTGCTGGATTGTTTTTTTTTTTATGCTACTTAAGGGTTTAAGTTGTTTTTTTTTTTTTCCCCAGCTGTTGCAAAGCATGTTGTTTCATGAGAGCAGAGAATTCTGAAGATGTATTTTTAATTTCTTGTTTGAAATTTATTTCTGAGAAAGTTCACTCTCTTGTAGAAATGATCTTTGCCTCTTGGCTTCAAGAAGAATCTTCAAACATCTCCAGAGCTTAGGTGACACTGAAATAGCCTGGTTTCAGAATACTGAGTACTTAAAGAAAAGGACTAGCACTATATGCTGGTCTTAGCTGGAAATAGATGAAGTGTCTATTCTCTGTGCTAGTACTGTAGTACTCTATTGTGAACATATAGTTAGGTAGGTTTGTTTTTTTTTTCCTGTAGTTTCTGGGTTGCTTGTTTGTCTGTTTTTTAAATAAGGTTTTCTTGACCAGGTATTGTGCACTGTAACAGTCAAGTAGATAGGTGAAGGAAGTGTAAGTAACAAATCCAGTCATTACATGCTGGGATAACACAAAATCACAGAATCACAGAATGGTTTGAGTGTAAAGATGATCTAGTCTACCCACCTGCCATGGGCAGGGACATATTTCTCTTAATTAAGTTGCTCAAAGCCCTATCCAGGCCGAGGGTAACGTTTAGTGCTCTTCAAAATTTGGAAGTACAGTGTTGAAAAAGGCTTTGAGGAATTAAAGAAAAGGGTAACATTTAGTTTATGATCTAGAATAGAGTGTTTGCTTGCTTACTTATATATTGCTGAATACAGATAAAATGTGCATTTTTCACAATGAAATTTTTTCATAGAAGTATCTACTCCTTAAAAAGGTACACAGCATGTTAATTGTAGAGCACCTCTGTTCTCACAAATTACTTCCATTTGAAATAATAGCAATACAATAAGCCTTCCTGGGTTTACACGGGATTTGAAAAGGCTGGTCAGTCCACAGTGGTGGATCAGGTTTTAGCTTCTCTAAAACTCAGACCACCAGCAGAGACTCAATATCCTTCAAACTTTTTCTAGTACTAAGTATCTGAATACTGCATTTCTATTTTTAAGCCTTCCTGTAAAATAACATAATTTCTCTTTCAGTATGCTCAACTCACATTTAGTATCTGTCTACTCAGTTTTAAATAAGCTTAGAGTTTGTGTGTTTTTTCTATGTCTTTCACAACAGTTTTTTTTCCTTACAATATTTAGAATTTCTCTTCTGCCTTTCAAGCAATTTGCGATGATTCTCTTCACTGCCTGAGATGGGTATTTCCCAATAGGAAGTCTGATCTTTGGGCTTTATCTGTATTCATCATGCCCTTTTATCTTTGTATAAGTTCTAATGGCTTTACATTACAGTTTTACAAGGCAAAAAGAAATTGCTGAGAAATTCTTCATTACTGTTATGTCTCTGGTAATTTTAAAATCGTCTCTGAAGGAGCTAAACTTCATCTGTTGCTCAGCTTTCCCCATGCTGTATCAGAATTAGTGTTAAGCCAGAGGCCATCTGTGTAGCATTCGGTGTTTCTCTGGCTATGTCTATATTAGTGAATAAAGTGTGCCTGAGGCTTAGTGACAGAAAAAGGTTCACGTCCGTATTCTTAGCCCCCAAAACACAGTAGCTATATCCAAATTTACTTCTGGAAAATGGTCCCCTGACCAAGGGTAGCTTCTGAACAGTGCAGTTAAATTGCTTGAAAGAATGCTAATTGGCCTGAGCAGAGATTGTTTCAGGCCCTTTTCTAACAATTTATTAGTATGGGCAGTTAATTTCCAGGCATGGGAATGCTTACTTTTGTTTTTCCTGGTATAGATGTGTAGCCTTTACAACTTCAGGCAGCTAAATCGACAAGTTGGTTCTTTATCATCATCTCCAGATTTGTACCTAGCTGCATTCTTAGAATACACTGGGATCCTTTAAGCCTTATAACTGCATGTTGTTGTGTGATAAAAAGATGTAAAAATAGTCATTATTGTTTTAGTTTCAGTGTGGATATGGTTGTGTTTATTTTAAATTAAATGTTTTTGCGAAGGCCGGATTGCATTCTCTCCTACAAACTAATTTCTGGTAAGATCTTGAGATAAAATAAAGGACTTGCTCCCAAGGCAGCTTTTCCCTCTCCATGTAGAACTTAGGGAATTTATGTTCCTATTGTGCAGAATTCCAGTGGAATCCTCTTAATCAGATTTTTTTGTTCTGTTTTGTTATTACCTTCTCATTTATTTATTTTTTCATTAATATTTGAGCCATCTGGTAAAGTGTTTAAGAATTAATTAATTTTCATGGGTTTGTTTGATTTATTACATAAATAGGGATATGTAAACTAGGGCATGTGCTTCGATTATGTGGTCAAAGTGTGGAACATCACTTAGCAGAAACTGTCAATGGATTTAGTTGCAGGAAAAGACTTATTCTAGTGAAGGTAGAAAAGTGTAACTTAAAATTCCTGATTTTGTGCAATATATAATTATTAAATTACAGATAGTTACGAGGTGAAAAAAAGGGCATAGCAATCTGTTTTTACTAAAAGCTTGTAGATTCCATAAATTTAAGAAACAACCCATAAGCATTAGAAATTTTTTTTTTTTTTTTTTTTATTCTGAGATTTATGCTTTTATTTACTAACTGCTGAACAAGGCTGGAAAAAGTATTGTGCAAATGATAACTGTGGTGGCTGGAGCACGGGTTGAGATCTAGAAAACCTGTTTCTAGACTGCTCTTTTCATGAGATATAAATCCACAGTTACTATTCTCTTGTGGAGTATCCTTCTAATTACCACTCTGCCCATGAGAACCTTATCGGCCCTACATGTCAAAGGAATGCCAGAATGTAGCAAAGAGTCTGGATTATTAATAGGCCGGGGATAAAGGACCATTTTACAATAATTAAGATAGTACCTGTCTGTGGAGTCTGGACTTTGAAGCCTCACTCTAGAAACCGCTGATGTGTTTTGTGCTGTTTGAATAATGTGCATAAGTAACACTTCTGTTGGCATAGCCATAATGAAATATGCAAATATGGGGTATTATAAATTTTTTAGTGTTTTACATCCCAAGAGTGCTTTTTCAGTGCAGTCTGAAAAGTGTAATATTACTAAATTTCAGAAGCATGCAAGATAAGTATTTGCAGTTGAAAAGAAGTACACAAGTCTTTGCAGGTGAGACAGATTCCAGGTTAGCAAAGTGTTTTGAGGAAGTGTATAATTGTACTTGTACATGTGTGATGTGAGACTATTCCCATATTGTGATACTTTGCTTGATTATGCCCTTATAGGAGAAATTTATTCTGAATGGCCAAGACAATGTGACTATGACCTCCCATAATATCTTAGATATCTGCATCATTTATAATGTTTTGAGAGAAACTCAAAGCACTGAAAATTCTTGGTAGGAGAAATTCTTTTCAGGGCATTATTGCTGTTTGAATAACTTTTGTGTAATGGCTAGCAGACAGAAAATTAATGAATTTACTTCTCACAAAAAAAACCCAACAGTCTAGTTTTCAAAAAACATTAATGAAGTCCTTGCAAATGCTCAAGAGAATGGTTCTTAGTTTTGTTGTGCAAATACCAGCCCTCTCTATTTACATATGTGTAATGGAATTGTGAATTAAAGAGCATGGAATTACCTTCTTAATTGTAGGTGCTACAACAACACTTTGCAAGACCACTTTGCATCTTAAATTTGGGGAAAAAGCTCAGACTGAATTGCCATAGAAATTTTTGTCTTAAGTGAGAACTACTTTTCAATCAATGCACTGACAGAATGTTGTATTGCAGTAATAAGTGGTGTTTATTTCTACACTTCCTTTTACATTATCTGAAAGAAAAAAAAAGGGGGGGGGGAACATGACACACAAATCTTTCTCTAATTTAAAATTTGTAATAGTTAAATAATAAACCTGAGTAGTGGGAAATGAGTCTATACCTTTTCAAAACACATAGTTTTTCTCATATAATTAAATATTTGTATGTTGCTTGTAGCTTTATAGAGTCAGGAGGTTATTCCAGCCATTTTAACAACTGCTCAAGTTCACTGTTCTGAACGTTACACAACTTTTTACACAACATACATTAACTGTTTACACATGTATTTGAAGTAAAATGCTTTTATATATAGAAACATCTGGGTTGGAAGGGACCTCTAGAGGTTTTTACATTTGGTGCAGACCCTGTATTACGAGACACACTGTGTATAACTAATTCTATGTAGGAAACTGTACTTACTTGGAAGTAGTATTATTACCGTTACCACAATACATCTAGAGTGTAGAGACATTGACTTGTATCACTACCAGCTCTGCAGTGGATACAGGAATACTGCAAACTATTGTAGAGACTTTCGTAATGTGGTGGCGTTTGGGATTTCAGTGGGAGCCTGAAACTAGATGCCTGGTGTGGGCGGCAGTATGCTACTGGGACTTGCTTTGGGCAAGCCACACAGTGCTTAATTTCCTGTGTGTGCCTACACCGATTACTGACATGTGGTACCATTTGTGTTAGTACATCTTTGCCATTCAGGTACTCTTGCATCTAGGCACTATGGGGAGATCTAGGTGGTACTGTAGATTGTTTCTCAAAATGAAGAGACTTTGTGGTTCTTCTGGAATTTGCAAGCATGTTATGGAGATACCAAAGAAACCTTTAGGATTCCGATGTTTTATTTGAAGAATAAACTAAACTCAGACTACAGTGATACTTGTCAGACTTGATGAGCTGTCATCCTAGATGGCCACAGAATTACTATAATATTAGTAAAGTGAATACCTCTGGGAATTGCCCTTGTTGAAAAGTTAATTCCCAGATATAGACTGGAGAATTAATACTATTTTTAATGGTACAGCTCAGACACTTGGATGTTAACCCCATCAGAGCTAATGAAACAGCTGCTGAAGCAGGAAGAGGTGATACTGTCTTTGCGTTGTTTTTGGCAAGCGCTGAGAATGCAGTCTAAGAGTTAGTCCTGGAAAAAAAACTATGGACTGCAGCTGGCGATCACAAGCAGATTCTGTTTAAATTATATTTAAAAATAAATGGAAGCAAGCCTGTAAATGGAGGATCTTAATTTGAACAGGTGTTAATACATTTTGGTGTTAGTTACAGCATAGCAAAACAGAATTTAGGTGCTTAACTGTCAAGATTTTGTCAGCTGGGACCACTGCTTTTGCTGTGTGGAGACTTTCCTCGGCTAGCTTTCTGATGGATTTGGCCACAGGATTTATGTAGAATTAAAGTTAGAGGAATGCCAGCGTAGAACGAGGGAAATTTGCTTTCAGCTACTATTTTGTCTAATGAATCTTCATGGTAAGTGAAATTTTTGCTCTTTATTTTAGGACTTCTTTCTTCCTCTTCCCTCCTTCTGTAACAACATAGAGATCCTCTAAACTTAAGAGATGTTAAAAAAGAAATCTGTTTCCTTCTCCTGTTACCAGCTATGCAGTATATTTATCCAGAATCTGTTGGACTTTATGGTAGAGCACTTTCTTCAGAAGCTTGTGTTGTCATCCCCCAGCCACCCCAGTCTTTTAAAGCTGCACTTCATCAAAATGTTGCTCTTTAGTAGGCTGGCATATGTCTTCTATTATTTCTGTTCCAAATTGGAGCATTATTAGTATGAAAGCATAAAACAGTATCTTAAGTTCTTTCCTCTTGGTGTTCTCATAGGCATGAAGAATGTACTTTAAATGACTTTAGATTGAGTTTGTTTGTTTGTTTGTTTTTTACTACTTATTGTAGTGTCTAACGAAGTGAAATTTCCAAGGTTGCAGATGCTCATGAATCTTGCACTTTTCCTAAAAATAACTAATATATCTTGCCTTAATAAATATTTAGAACTTTGAAGGCATGTATTTGGTTTTCTTAGGTTTACAAATGCTTCTTGGTAGGTTAAGAATTTAACTAAGTTTCAAGCAAACTACAGACTGGACTATCATGTAGTCTCAACCCGTGTTACAAAATGTTGATAACACAGTAAATATCCACTGTATGCAATCTTAGTCTATATGTGAATCTGTATAAAGGCTTTAGACTAATTTTAATCTGCACAGGACCTTCTGAGTTTGCTCACAGGTCTCTTAACATGTGACAAAACAAAGAGTGGAGTCTGGAGTGGAGTCCCAGGTATGGTATGTATGGTCAGATAGGGCTGCATGGGAACTGACTCCAGAACAGGCCAGACCAGACTAGAAGACAGTATTCTCTGGCCATGTAGTGGAGCACCTGGCCAGATGTTTGAAAAGCACAGATGTTGGAGTTTTGTACTCATCTGGCAGGCTAGCCAAGTACAGCATTAAGAGTCTTGATTTGTCGTATTAAATGGTCACAATAAGCCAGAAATAAAATTAAAAAAAGTACTGCCGAGGGTCATATGTGGAGTATTTCACTGGGTGCTTTGTGTGAGATACTTAGTTTCTGAGTTAGACGACGTGAAGATGGAAAACACACCAACACTGTTTTGAAGGGTTCAGCTGCAAGCATCCCTGCTGACAAAAGTTGGATATAACTATTGAACTGGAATTCATTGTGCTCCTGGGACCAAGGACAAAAGCCCTGTAGGTATTACTGACGACACTAGTGAAACAGGTATGAAATAAAGTTTGAGGCAGCTTGTTGGTCTATGCTAAAAGCTTGAGTAGAGTCTTGAAGTGGGTTGTTGAATTTGGCATTTCCAGGAACTAGTTAGGTTAACTCTTGGAACAGGTGTTTTGTAAGCAAACATCTAAGAGATGAGTAAATGAGCTGGTTATTAATTGGGGCAGCAGCAGCTTCGTTAAGTTCTGAGCAGCAGTTTCATTCCAGAGTGAGGCACCAGTCTCCACTGTGTGCAGTAGCAGCAAGAGAGTTGAGTGTAAGCGTTTTGGCCCTGCTGAGAAGCAGCCTTTTTTGTGATTAAAATTCTGCCTGCTATTAGGCTTCATAAATAGATCAGATTTTCAAGTAAGTGTAACAGGCATAGATTCATGGTATAGGACTGGAATGGATTGTCTGGTAAAGATGTTAGCTTTTTTAAAAAGGTGGTAGCTTTTGATCGGCACCACAAGCTCTTGAGTTAATCTCTGTAAAGAGGTTAGATGTACGACTGGGTAAACCATGCATCAGTGCAAGTAGTACCAGTCTGCTGTGTGTATTGGGCAAGAATAGCTAAGAGGTATTTGGTTTTTAAGTTCAAAGTCTTATGATAGCTTTATTTTTAAATTCCCCAAACCCCACTCCACCACACTACCTTTAATTTTTTTAGTAATTTTTATTGCTTTGCTCAAGCATGGACCCCTGTCATGAAAATTTTCTAATTGGCATAACACTGCCACCATGGAATTCTATTGTCTTTCAGAACAGGGAAAGAGTGATGTTGAATCAGGGGCAAAGAAAGATAGTATGCAATGATTCTCAGTTAAGGTGACAAACTGGTCTAGTTGCTTTTTTATTCAAATGCTTTGCTTAAGCAAGAAGCAGACTGAGAAGGTACCAGAAATGTTCACCAAACCCCAGCGGGAGGGAGGACTTAGGGTTTATTGTAAGCTCATTCAGGGCTACTGTTGACAGTAAGTTCTTCATGCCACTAGGTGTACCTAGTGTAGACTTCCTTGTAGAAGAATTTTTTTCCCAAATATCTGAAAACAAGCCTTAGACTAACTTGACTGACACCCCCCATGTTATTATTAAATATTTTTAATGTTCAGAAATATTAGCTATGTTCACAGAACTTACTCTCTTACATACCTGAATGAAACAAAATTACTTATGGAAGTTCTGTCATAGGAACATAATATGTGATATGTGATATTGATTTTCAAGGAGATAACTATCTTTTGATTTCCAGCTCGAGGAATCCTTAAAGCAACCAAGTTTGCAGAAAACATCAGAATCACTTGCCCTTCAAAAAGTAGCCAAACTTCACGTCTGTGATTGCCAGAGTATTTTCCCCATAATTCATTACTTTGCATATCCTGTAGTTCTAGCTGTTTCACCAGATACGTGTGTTTTGTTGGGTTTTGGGGGGTTCTCTTGTGTTGGTTGGTTGGTTTTGTGAAAGTGGTGGTGTCTTTGTTGTTGTTTGTGTTGTTTGTTTGGTTGGTTGGTTTGGTTTTGGTCTTTTTTTTCCTTTTTTTATGAAGCCTCTCAGAGTAGAGGTGTGATCCAAACTGAAAGGAGGGAGTGGTTAAGTTGCCACTGGCTTTCACTGCATTTTCGTTTCTTGAATATTTTGGATCATGTGCGCGCTAAGCTAACACTGGGTCAGGATGCCACGCTAGCAGTGTGCTTTCAATGTATCTACACAAGGCAGTTTTCCTCATTACTCCTTACCAAGGCTTCGATGTAGCTCTCTAGGGTTTTTCCCTCAGTCATCTTTGAAACTTTTATATCCCATATACAGTGGTTGTTTCATTAGTAGTTTCATTCTGGTCCTTCATTAAGTTAGTGGCTTTAGTTCTTCTTTGTGCATATTATCTGCATCTTTCTCTTTCAGTGCCTAATCATTACAGTTGGTACTGAAGTGAAGGCTGGAAGATTGAGACCTGTATTTTTGATGTATGCTGCATGTGACTTTGCTAAATTAAGGAAGAAGTCTGAATTCCTAAAAGCTTTTTTCTGTAACAAAAGCATGCATTTCTAGGTTACAGCTACAGTTCTAAGTTGGCTTGAGACATGAGATTAGTCTTTTGTAACTGATTATAATTTGAGATTTTGCACAACTGTTTTTCAGTAATAGAAAAGCTCCATTTATTATTATTAAATTTCTTGTATCTTTAGATCAAGACCTGTCTTTATAACTGTTCTGCTGGTTGCATAGGAGCTGTATGCCAGACTGGTAAGATTAGAATTTAAGACTAGTAAAGCTCATTTACAAGCTAATTTAGAAAGCTCCTTCGCTACACTAAAATTCCAGGTCATGCATTCTCTGCAGGAAACAAAAGGAGGGTTTGGAGGATTGGGGTCTGTACAGCTGTCTGTAAACAGTCAGTTCTTATGTAGCATAAAGGAATCATGCTAAAACAATCTGTTATGGTTGAAATTCAGTCATGCAGTGCTGTTAAACTCGATAAATTCAGAAATGGTGACATGTCCACCCTCTAAACTAGCAGTACCTGAAGAGGACTAAGTGTGTATGTTAGAGGTGGAAAAAGTCTATTTGTCCTGTGGAGTCTTTATTTATTATGATTTTTAGTCTTTGTAACTGAAGCTTTGCGGTTATTGGGGCCTTTTTTGTTAGATTTTTGTTGTTTGTGATTTGTTTGTGGTGTTTTTGTTGTTATATTGTTTATTTTTGTTTTCTTGTTTGTGGATTTTATTTTTTTTTCCTCAGCAATCTTGATTATTTTCAAGTGAGATAGGAAAGAGGGAGTGTCTTCTAAAGAGGTGGAACTTCAGTAAACTGAATAACAACAGAAAGAGCTGAGAATTCAAGAAAGTGAAGTTGGTTCATCACTCAAGGTTGATTTGAATCCTCTTGGCTTATGAAATATTTTGTAAGATGTTTGTGAGAATATTATGAGAGTTGTTGAATTTTCAACACTGAATAAAATTGACTGGTTTAGTTTGAAAATGTCTTTTAATTTATACGTGAAATTTTTATTGTGCCCCCCCCTCCAATTTCTTAATCAAACTGAGTGGAAAACAATGTAATTGTTCAGTTTCAGAGAGGGAAGAAGGAAAGCAGATTTTGAAATTTTAGAGTTTCTGTGTTTGGCAGAACTATTTTAACACATTTTAATAAAGAAGGTATTTACAGAGGAGCACATCTAGGATGTTCATATTGTTCAGTGTGGCATTAATAAAAGCATAAAGTTCATTATTTGTATTTAAAAATAGGGAACAAGATGGAGTATTTTACCATATAGGCTTAAACCAACCAAACAAGTTGTGCTTAGTTATTAATTCTTGGTAGAATAGACAAGTCCAGAAAAGGATGGTAGTAGAATTGCAAGCTGTATTTCGAGCACTATGTGCATTTCTGCATATTAAATGTGTTTCATCTTATTAAATACTCTTAAGAAATATTATATTCATTAACGAAAGTGTTTTATGCTAAGCTTTAGCTTTGACTCAGACCAACAAATTTGAGGAAATTAAATCAAGCCACAGCACTTCTGGCATCCCATTAGACAACCTGAGGTGGTGTAGCTTCTGCCAGTGTAGAAATGGCACATGCACATCATCTTCTTGCCATCCTTTGCTGTGTACGCTTCCCATTTGCCCTGCATCTGCTCGAGTATTCATCTCACCATTATTCAGTTTGAAAAATCAGTGGAAAGCTAATGTAGAATCCTCTTATTTGCTAAATGAGCTCGCTGAAGAGTGAGGGAGTGGATGGTTAAAGGTAGGGAAGGGCATGTAGGTCTCTGACCTACTCCTTTACAACTTGATCATAAACACACATATATGTAGGCTCAGTTTAAATTGATTTGACTTATTCATAGATTTAACTAATCTGATCAGTACCTTGGGAAAGCTGTGTATTTACTTTAGTGTGTCTTTTCTTCAATTCCAACATCTTTTTGTGATTTCATAGGAGTAAAAAGCATGTGCTTGTGCATGGGTAGGAAAGATCAGTTCTAGATTTTTAGGTTTCCTTTTCACTTGGTATCAAAAGTTAGACTACTTTTGTGAAATCATCTTTTCAACTTTGATCACCGCAATTACAGTACACTCATTCAAACTGTGATGACAGTGATGATGACAGATACAGTGATTTACTGAGCTGCTGGAAAGACAGCAAACAAATGCTGCGAGCAGATAGAAGACCAGTCTTTTACAGTGAGCACCATTTAAGTGAAAGTATTTTAGTTGTTGCCATGGTTCATTTTGAACCAGGGTAAATTGGAAATAGTGTGGTCCTATTAGGCTTGCACATAGTTCAGATCTTGCACATCTGTGTTCTTTTTAAGGATTTTGGACGACACTATTAAGTTTGTTTTAAGATAATACCAATCACTAATGCGTACAGATGGGAACATAGCCTGTGAAATGCATAATCCACTGGTATTTTTTCAGTTCATAGTCACTGCAATATTTTCTGGGTTCAGAATGGTCAGAAGAGGGAAGAGATGCTGGGCAGTCTGTAGATGTACATAATTCAAAACTATGACCCTTAAATAAAGGCTTCTGTCACTGGAAGAATAAAATACTTTCTAGTTTAAATAATCCCATGGATTTCTAACTTGTTCAATTTGAGATGAGGGTTTTCTTCCACTAAGCCTTGTTTTTGTAGCTGTATTCTACACAGTTACTTTGAGAAACCAGTACAGATATTCTTTAGAATGCATGGAGTCATGTGACACATAAGATTGCATGGCGCATTATTCACCAGACACTGTACACGTGAATGTTTGACTATGCTGCTATAGGTTCATGCTTTTAAAAATCTTTTTATCAGTTATATTCCACAGTGTATTCACTTCATTACTTTTGAATTGCTTAATCCCTATTTAATATTAATCTCCCACGCAGATCTTGAGCACGGTTCCAAATTGAGCTCTAACACATAAAGAACCCAAACCCTACTTGTGGTGTGGTTTGGGTTCATTTGGGTTTTGTGTGTGTGTTTTGTTCTGTTTTTGTTTTTTTTAAGGTTATCCTAAAATGTTTAAGGTTGTAACTAAATGATAATGCAGAAATTGTAACATCTAATACTTGGTGTGTTTGCCATATTCAGTGATATAAAGTTCATTTATGGATCACTTAACTGTTCATTGATATTAGAATTATAAAAAAAAAGGTCAAATAGATGAAAGCAGATGATAAAGCACAATAAAGCTTTGGTATTTCTTCTTTGATAAAATGCAACAGGAGAAAAAAAATGAAAATATGTAGGTCAGACTTTCTAAATGACCATTTTAATGCAACAAAATTAAATTATTTAGAAGGGAGATGCACTCTTGTTTTTCCCTGTGGAGTAGTCTGCTCATATGCTGCGAATCATCTTTTGCCATATAGGAGCTATGGGTTGTGTTTGGTTATGGTGTTTGGCTATAAGTTACAAAGGAAAAAAGTGGGATAAAAGGGTAAGGAAAATGTAGTGAAAGAGAAAAATTAGGATTTAGACTTAAAAACCTGGGGGTAGGAAACTGAGGTACGAGTTTTACAAAGTTATAAACCACTTAATTTTCTGGGATTCTACTCTTCCCCCCCCCCCCCGATTTTAAGTTTGAACCTGATTCACATAGAGTGGGAATTTTTAGTTAAAAAAAAAATATAAATTAGATTTAAATATAGATGTTTTGCTTTTTGGGACTTTAACAGACAAAAATAATAGCACAGATTTTTTTGCTGACTCCTTAACTCACGCAAGAATCTGTGCAATAGGGAGGGTTCATGTAATAATAACAACATACATAGTACTTTGAATATCCTCAATGGTACTCAGACATGAATCATAGATGCATGTGATACACTACAGCATGATATGCCTTATTAACTCTGAAATGTTTTCCTTTCTTCTGAAATGTACTCTTCCTTACCCAAAAATGTATTTACTAACATATTAAAGGTATGGTTATGTCGGTGATATCTCACTTCATTAAATAATTGCTAACTTAATGCATGTGAAATATTTCCTGGAGGTCAATGAGAGTACTGTTTTTTCTTAATCTTTCTGATTCATCGTGAGTTAATGACTGCAGTGTCTACTGACAAAAATTACACCAAAAACTTTTTTCCTCATATATGAAATATTTTTAGCATATACAAAGAGGGGGATAAATGTTTGGGTTTTTTTCTTTTCAGATTATACAACATTTTCATTATGATCTTACTGACTTGATATTGTTAGTTTTCAGCACAATTAAAGTTTGTAAATTTAGGCAGCTTTGTGATCTTAATTTCATGAAGGTTTTGCAACTACGTAGCAGTGTGAAGTTCAGGCTACAGCAGGCCTTTTAAGTTGACTTCCTATATATTGTAGTGTAGGAAGTTCTGAAAGTTACTGTTCTTAATGCTAAATTAACTGTTAATTGAGGTAATTAATTTACTAAGTCGACTGACTGTTTACTTTTGGTATGTGTAACTTCTGTGCTTGTGATCCGTTCTGTGTACAGTGTATTAGCATTTTTTTTTAAGGGGTTCAAATGAATTTCAATAGTCATTAACTATAGCCGTGGCTTAGAATTTCTGATCCTGAATTGTTACCCATGTTATACCTGAATTCTTAATCTTGTGTAATTGCTAGGACTTGTTACACTGTTTCTCTTCAGGTCAAGCAAAAAGAAAGTATTTTTCTGGATTTGACCTCAGTATGGGTATTGGTAACCTGCACAGAGTAATTTTTACAGTGCTTCCACTTGCAGTGTTATATTGGGTAGCAAAAGCTGATTTGGGAAAAACTAGCTTAGTCACAAGAGGGCTCAAGGGGTTGCAGTTCAGCTAGCTATTGTTGTCAAAAAATGTGAAAAAAATTAATATCTAAATCCATAATTCCACATATCTGTATTTTCTGTATTGCCTATCATCAGTCTGACTCAACGTTTTATGTTGGATTGTTTCCGGTAAATCTCCACGTTGGTACAGTTTGTTTCCTTTGGCAGCTCAGCTCTTGAGGGATAACAATTTAGTTGTACTATATATATTCAAAACCTTTGTTTTCCTTTTTTTATTCCAGTTATCTAGAAAAGTATGAAAAAGTCCATCATTTTGGGGAGGAGGATGATGAGGTACAACCAGGCAATCCAAAGCCGCAACTTCCTATTGGTGCAATTCCAACTTCCTATAACTACCAGCAACACAGTGTGTCAGGTAAATATTTAAGGAAAAAAGTGCTATTTTGTCCATATATATGCCTTTTTTTTTTTATAACAGGCTACAGAAATAGTATATATGCAGATTTATAATACTAAAATTTTATCATATCATGTTATTAAAATATAAAATTTGTAGGTCACTCAAATTATAAATACACTCAAAAACCTTTCCACTGTGAACCAAAACAAATATGACAATGCATAAGCTATTTATCTTCTTTACAATGTTTCTCTTTCTAATTAGCAGTGCTAAATAGTTACTTGTCTTGAAAAAAACATACCTTGAAAATTCACACATTCTGTTTCTGTCACATCAGTCGTTTCTCCCCAAAGACCTGAATTGGACATAAGATTTATTAAGCTTTAAAATCTGAGGAATAAAGCACATGCGTGAGGAGCCAGAATCAACATTATTGTAATTTACAGAGTATCCATTTTGAACCAATAAACAAATTGGAAGCTGATGGACTCTGTGGAATGGATGTGTAATTCATTGTGTAGAAAGTGACTCCAAATTGTATTACAGTTCTATTCTGCTTCCATTTTCAAAGTTTTTCTACAGGAGAACATACTGCAGTATTGCATTCTGGAGGTGATGAAATAATTAATATCTAACTAGAAGGATACACAGCTACATAGAATGTGTTCATTTTTGTCACAGACTAATGGAAAAAAGTAAATTGAATAATGTTAAAACTTTTTAAAACTCACAATATCTTATTAATAAACAAAACAACAACAAGCAACTTACAGTTCATAATACAATTGCTTAATGTATCATCTGAATATTATTTTGTTAAGATGTGGTTGTTATTTTTTTTGTCTGTTGTTTGTTTGTTTGTTGTTTTGTTGATATTTTATTTTTATTTTTTTTGTCTTATTTAGATTACCTTCGTCAAAGCTATGGGCTGTCTATGGACTTAAACTCACCAAATGACTATAATAAACTGGTGCTTTCACTGTTATCTGGACTCCCAAATGAAGTGGACTTTGCAATTAATGTATGTACTCTTCTTTCAAATGAAAGCAAGCATGTTATGCAGCTTGAAAAGGACCCTAAAATCATCACTTTACTGCTTGCAAATGCTGGGGTATTTGATGACAGTAAGTATATAACAATATTTTTGCAACAGACAGAGTCAATACCTGTTGTAGTGTCTTTCACAACCCGTGATAGTTAAAATGTTTATAATTTATTGCACTATAATATAAGTAGTTTTACTTTTTACCTTATCTGCAGTTACAGTTTTTATTAGACATGACAAATACCTTTTAAGTTAGGTAGTTTAAAACTGTTATGTAACAGTTTAGTGAAATGTAAGGATCAGTTTCTCATTGATAAGAGTTTAGCTGTTCAAGATGCAGAAATCTGAAGCATTGGATTTTCATTTGCTTGTAGTGCAGTACTGCTTTCTTCAAAATTCATAGGACTGTGATGACTTTTCATAATCCTTTTCTAGGAGTGGTCACAAGTTTAAACCTAAAAAAGGGCAGTTTGAAAACAATGGCCCACTAAGATTTTTGCCCTGATACTTCACTACACATTAAACTGTAGTGAAATCCAGAATACAAAACACAAGGGATAAAAATCTGAATCTGAGTTTCAGAATTACTTAATGTGTTAGCACATAAATTTTAAAAGAGAGTCTGTGCCATCAAGATGCTTCAGTATGTGAAATAAATTCTTGTGACTTGTTCAGTGGGACCTCCATGCCAAATTGTTCCTTATTAATTGCATGTTTGTTTTTCTGTCAAGGAAAGGGAGGTGGAAAAAAAAATAAAGTTAACCCAAACCATCCTAAAATCTTAACAGCATACTTCCTGTCTCGTGGTGAGGAGAAAGTATTTACTGGTTTTATGTACTGATTTTTCAATTTTTATTTTAAATACACTTTTGGTGGTAATTTTGGAAACTCAAATTGCTCGTGAGCTTTTTCAGCTAAGTATATTTAAGTCTGCTAATACAGGTGATCATATTTGTTTGAGAAGAAATCGACTTTGCATGGGTAAGCACAAATATAGTATGGTATGTTAGAGATTCTGTTTTAAAATTCTGGAGAAGAATCAGTGTTACACATCTATACTGTTTGGTGGGTTTTGTTGTGGTTTGGTTTTTTTGGTGTTTATTTATTTAACAATCATTAACATTTTACATTACAATTTGTATCTTTTTTCTCTCTTCCCCCCCCCCCCCCCCCCACATTTTCCTTTTCCTCTTTTTTTTTTTTTTTTTTTTTTTTTGTTTTCTTTATTTAATTTTCTATTTTTTTTTGTTTTTTATTTTTTTTTTTTGGT
>JANHFX010022092.1:38940-53020 GCA_027560015.1 Chloroceryle amazona | reverse complement strand
CTAACCTTTACATTTTCTCTTACAATTTTTTTTTTTTTTTCTCCCCCCCCCCCCCCCCGTATTAGATTACTGTTCCCCATTTTTTTCTCTTACATTTTTTGCCCTTCAGACATGGTTAAATCTTGGTCATTTAGTTTCTGCATCTTGTTGAGTCACAAGGACTTTCAAAGAAAAATACTTGAAAGAAAACTAGTGTGACACTTAGTCCTGCATGTTGGTGATTCCAGGTGCTTGCATTCTAGATTTTTGTGTTTACAGGTGCTCCCCTGTATGAAATTCTATGCACTTAGGAATTTACAAATAATGAAATAGCAATACAAAGCTTTATTATTTTGGATGATGCAAAGATGGACAATTTTTTTCTCAAGTTCTTATCTTGGATTCTGAGCACAGGCTTGTTCTGTAGTTGGTCTGTATTAGTATTTCTTGTATCGAAAAATATTTGAGGTTAAGCCAAGAGGAATGACAAGGATGTAATGGGCTTGCTATTTTCATTCCCTGGGGAAAGGTTCATTTTTATCTTGCCTGATCACATATTTTGGATAAATCCAGGGAATTATCTTAGCAGCATTAGGAGGACTAATTGGAACAGATTGGGGAAGGAAAGGGGGGAGGTGTTGACTTACTTTTTGAAGCAGGAAACTTTGATTTGAAATAATTACATGCTTTTATATTATAAATAATGAAGGTAAATTTGTCAAGTTTGGTGATTAAATGAAATCTGTAATTAGCAAATTCAGGTAGTATGAAAATACTGTCATAATACTTAATACATACCTCAGGTGTAAATAAATGATAGATGATGATTTCATGTGGGTTTTAGGTATGACTTGTTTTTAATTAAGGTTTCTCCATGGTTGATATAATGCAGTGTTTCTAGGTAACAAAAAAATACGTCTTCACCTTTTTTTCACCCATAAAGTTTGAGATCACAATTATATTGCAGGTGATAGGCAGCCCCGGGGGTTTGTGGGTATACTGTAACTTCAGTTTGGAGTGCTGAATAACTCTTGGTTTGGATTCTATGAGTTGAAAGCTCATGTGGTATTGGAATTTGAGATTTGTAGCATTTTTGCTCAAAACAATAAAATGTTATGAACCAAAATGATAGAAGTGTAACATAAGTGTTATTAGTTCATTACAGAACTATTTCAAGACCAAGTTGTATTTTTGGATTGACTCAGTGTTTGAGTCAGCTTGACTGAGTCTTTGCGGCTTTCAAGGTGTGATGACAGTGGTTCCACCAAACACATAAGAACATCCATTATGCTTCCTTGTTAAATACTAACTTCCAGTTGAGTGCTCCCAAAAATCTCACTTCTACTGTTATATTTTTAAGAAAACATCAGTAGAAAATTTTTTTAATTATTACAGTAGTGTTTGGAAAATAACTGGAAAACTATTGTTGATGTGAAGAAAAGTTTCACATGTGCTTCTTAAAGGGTTCACAAACTAGCCCATTCTTTATGTGCTACTAACTCTGAATTTAAACTGCAAAACTGCATGAGCAGTTAATTAAATACAAACAAATGAAATTTCTGTAGTTTAATTTTATTTTATTTTTTTTAATGAAATGGAAACACTGGAACCAGAGTCTGTAGTGTTGTTGAATCTATATTTAGTTTATGGATTAACAAAAAGTCAAGCAAAAATATTTCTTTTACTAAATTCTTCTTTTTATGCTTAAAGCTTTAGGATCATTTTCTGCTGTATTTGGAGAAGAATGGAAGGAGAAAACTGATAGAGATTTTGTTAAGGTAATTTAAAAGTTACTAAAATAAATTTGAACTGCATATGGCGAGTATCAAATCCTTTAAAAAGATAAGAAAGTTATAAGATTGCTCTCAACTTTATTCCTTTGATTGAAATATAAGAGGCCACTAAATCATAGTTGTCATAAAATGTTTGGATAAGCAGGAAGAAATGTATTAAGAAAAAATAGGTCTAGGCAGATGAATAAGAGGTTACATATTTCTTTTTGTAAGAAAGCTAGTATGTGTGAGGAAAAGGAAACCTGGTCAGCATATTTGGGAAGAGACGACAATGCTGTTTTTTTAAAAACTGCCATTAGCAGTAAAGAAACATTTTGGGTTATGAAAATAAAGTTCATGGCATAAGAAGTATAGGACAAATTTAAACAAGTTAGCAATGTTACAGGTTTGTTTTGATGAAGCCATTTTTGCACAAGGCTGTTTTATCTTTCCACTAGAGGGCACAAGCTACAGTACAAGTAATGGAATGAGGTAAAAATATAACTGAAGTTTCTTAATATAAATGCTTCCTCTTTATCCTGGCTAAGCATTTTGAGGTGAGTGAGAGCACAGAATATATTGTAGCTGAAAGAGGTTTGACATTTCAGCATATCTGCTATGATACATAGTTTCCTTAAACTGAATTTCACTTGATGATTTGTGGCTAAAATAGAGGAAAGCTAGATTTAAATGTATGTTGGTAATTTATGCTCTTTAACTAAAAATGAGAGGAGATAAGATGCTAAGTTCCTTATGAACCCATAGCTTGGTTTCTATTTAATTTCTTTGTCATCTCATACACTGAAATGTCTTACTAGGATTACAGGAAAATATTTGTTAGGAGCTTTTTCCATTTCTCTTTTGTTTTAATTTCATGTAACTTATTTTTACAACAAGTTTGACCATAGTCCTGTTAATTAATGATTAGTATTGCGGAAATGTCAGTGAATAGATTCCGTAACCAAAATTTCCTAGGTAAAGTTTAGAACAAAAAAGGTAAGCTCTAGTATTTGTCAGTATATGAACTTGAAAATGTGGCTCAAATGTGCTGAAGGTAAGATGTAAAAAATTATGCTTCATAATCTTTGTTTCCTTTTCCCATTGAGAAGTGTATCCAGAAGTAGCATAGGTTGTGTTTTGGTTTGCTTTTTATTTTAAAAAATTTGTTAAAAGCATTTAGCACTTCTGTGTGACTTCACCCTAAACTGTCACAGACTGTTGCTGATCTAGTGCAGCAGCAAGCATCAAGTCTAGAGCCATAAACATAAAAAATTCCACAGAATTCTAATTTATTTTACTTTGTTAATTATATAAACTTAAGCAATTGTGATAGATAAGGGCAGATGGTTCTGATAAATGTTTTTAATGAAGTGTTAAGTAGAACCCCTGTAACTGCAATAAGGTTTACAAATAAGAAACTTGGATGCTCTCCAAGGTCTATTTTTGAACATTACAACATGTATACTACCACTTGGTAGTGAAATACTGCTGAAAGCATTTCAGAAACTAACACCAGATCTAAAAATATCTCTAATGCCAAGAATCCAGATTTTTCAGTACTCAAGCATTTGTTTGACCCTGCTACTGGAAGTAATTTATTTTTATTGCAGCTGTGGCAGTATCAGAACAGAAAGAGTTAGGGGATCAGAACAGAAGCATTATGGGAGCTTCATGACAGAGGAGGGATACTTGATTGGCAGGGTGAAGATTGTCTCTCTGCCTTTTTTTTTTTTATTTCCTTCTACAGCTTTATAATTAATAGAATGGCTGTCGGTGTCCCTCCTTTCAAAGTTTACTTTATAATTTTAAAAATTCTTTATTTGTTTGGCGTGTGTTCTTTCATTTTGCTGCCTGTTGTTTATCTTAATTTTGTAGGGTTATAATTTCAGGGTTTTTTTCTCTGCTATAATGGCAGCATAGAAATTTGTGTAAAGACGAAAGTGCAAGAGTTTAAGTGGAAGAGGACAAATGCAGTGATGAATTAAGTAGAGATGGCATGCACGCACAGATGTTAGTGATTCATAGAAATAAGGGTGGGGAAAACAATTTTCTGAACACGTGAATTCTAAAGGAATAGCAATTGAATTGATAGAAATATTGAATTTGGAGATGTTGCCCTCAGACTGTACTGGATTTATCATGAGTTTGAGTTGTGGTATTGCGGGGGTGTGGGACACTTCAGTATCTTTATACAGACATTGAGGGTAATTTTAGAGTTATGTATTTATACTAAAATGTTTTGTGGAAGTTTTTAATGTTTGCTTAAAATAAGCTTGATTTTAATTTTTAATGTCTTAATATTTTAATTAGTTTTCAATAAAGAAAAAAGGCCATATGTTTTTCTTCATTATTTTTCTCTTCAGTCTGCTACATCTTTGTGCCACAGATTGATAGAGTATCACCGTTAGTATTTCTCCTACCCTTAAGTATCTTACACAGTAACTATTAGTTGTTTGGTATTGTCAGCTCTTGAATTCTGCATTAATTTGTCATAAAGAATTTGCCAATTGTTTCAGCATCAATACTTTGATTTTTATATTCCTCTGTTCTCTAATCTTGACTTAAAATCATTTGATGTTATGTGATATCATGATTTTCTCAGAACATTCTACTAGTTTAGTAATGTCATATTCATGAGCAAAGGAGGAGATGTGTCCTCATCACTGTCTGACTACTGCTCCAGTTGAAAGTGAAGGTGAAAAACAATGTGTTTTACTAAACTTCGAGAGAATCATTTACCCTTTTATTCCTCTTTCCCATTCCTTCTTTCCTTTTTATTGTAGAAAATTTATTGTGGAAAATTTGTGATTTCCATTATCTTTTATCTGCAGCACTTCTCAGTTTCTCCAATACTTCCCTCTAAACTAAATCAAATGTCTTTACTAGTCAGTGAATCTGTTCCATTAATTGTCGTATCATTTTAATTGAACCTGATGTTAATCTCTTCTAGCTATGTTAATTTATTGCTTGCTTTCTTCTTTTTTTTTTTCCTGATGAAGTCAATAAGCTTAAATCTTAGTTGGAATGACTGCATGGTCCTTACTCAAGGATAAGAACAACTGGTATTTAGCCAGTCGTCTTGTATCTTGTTTTGTTGTCCCCATCCCCAAGCTTGGGTGACATCCTGCTTAGAAGGATTTTCTCATGTGCTCTGAAAGCTTTCCCATTTTTAACTGTTCCATTTCACTTTGAATTTCCTCATGTAAGCAAGGTTCACTTGTGAGTAGAGTTTATTTTCAAGAGTGACTTGTTTATATAGCATTCTTGTAATAGCATAAATTTAGCTGTATTTTCCAGGGAATTCTTTAATTTCTCTAGCACCTGCCCACTATCTGATATAGCATATGAATAATTGCCTTACATTGCTACATTCACCATTCATTTCTGTGTGCTTCAGCTTAAGCGTTTGGGTTTCATATTCTTGGACTACTTGAGGCTGCCTCTAGCTGTGGATTTCAAAAATCCATGATTATGCAGTTTATATGCTTTCTTTTTGCTTTGCATAATGCTTTACTTCTCTGGTTTCCTTTTTTTGTGTGTGTGTGAAGTTCTTTTGTTGTCCAACTCTTTCTACTTTGTGTAAGTTTAATAATGATTTTCTTTATAGGACATCTGTTCGTTGACTCTTTTTTAGACATTGTGTAGAGAGAGATGCTTATGCATTTAAATGCCTGAAATACTTTTCAAACTTCTTTTTTGTCTCTCATAGTGATCTGTCAAGTTGACTTGACTCCAGTTGCTCTCATATTTTTCTTGGACAATGAGCAGTCATGATCATTGCTACATTACATGATTTGTGGACTCAAATGTCCTTTGTTTTTATGGACAGTAATTTGGTTAATCTGATTTCCAATGAATTCTGTATAATCCTGTGCATCTTTTTCCAAAGGAACCTGGCTACTGACAGTAATCAGATTGTGCATGTGAATTGAGTTCTTTTGTCTTTGACCATTGTCTATTAGCATCTGGATGTCGCACAGTCAAGCATTTTTTGTTTGCTTCCAAGTTTTAGCTTTATATTCCTATTACCAGTGTGTTATCATGATCTATAATATTCATATAGATAAGGAGCTTCACTTCTTCATCCTTTCTGTTCATTTCTGCTGATACGTAGTATCACATTGCAGCTATTCATAGTTTATGGTAGGGAATAAATAACTGCTTGTGATGCTAAATTGAATTTTTCTTTTCTTTCCTCTGTGATATGTTTTACAAAGGAACTCCCAGAAAGCTTGGTTTAACTCATCTGTTTCCACATCTCCATTTTCTTTGGGCAAACAAAAATTTTGTTATGTTTCACCTTGTTCTCTTATAAAAGAGAGGTCGCAAACATTGTATGTAGGTTATGTAATCTTACTTTCCACCTTGCCATTCTCTCCCCACCCCCATCCTTTTGTAGGATCTTTCCTTCTTAGGCAGTTGAGTGGGCTGAGAGCAATCAAACCAGTCTGCTTAAACGTAAAAAAGTGGTTCAGGCCAAGTCTTTCCTTGTAAAGACAATGCATAGAGGGTGCAGGCTCATTCTGAACTTAAGATGTTCAAACACCACCATTCTGAAGTACAAGGAGAAATTTTTTCACAGTTAGGGCGAAAAAGGGAGAAATTTTTTCATAGTTAGGGTAAAGGAACACTGGAACAGGCTGCCCAGGGGAGTTGTGGAGTCTCCCTCTCTGGAGATGTTCAAGACCTGCCTGTATGCGTTCCAGTGTGACCTAGTGTAGGTGATCCTGCACTGGCAGAGGGGTGGGACTAGATGATCTAGATGACTAGATGATCTTTCGAGGTCCCTTCCAACCCTTAACATTCTCTGATTCTATGATACAAGATGGAAATCATTGTAGGTAATACTGGTGCTTTGGAAGAACTGGGTGGTTTTTTTGATCATTTACAGAACACATGTTTCCAGTGTGAAGATTTGTGTGACACATGGAAACATCTGTACTTCACCAGAATCATGGAGTAAAACTGTCAGAACAAGGTGCAATTCTTTTTTTATTAGTGTTTTTTCCCTGCTATGATGTAAGGGTTTTTGTAATTAACAAGCTTCGTCATTCCAGTTAAGGAACGGAAAGTAGAATTTCCCTTTCTGAAGTTTTGTCAAGGACTTTATTTCATTCTTTCTTTCTGAAGTCTTAATTGTCCTGGAATCTGCTTTGGGTTTCCTGAAGTCCTCTGAGTGAAAGATGCAAATGCCTTATTTACTAATGACTCTGCATTATTGTTTATATGGGAGTCAGCTGAAATCTGTTTGTCATGACATCTCTCAAAAAGATGACGTCTAAAAAAAAAATGTTTGAGAACTTGGTTTTATGCCTGATAATTCGATTGAGGCTTTGTCTTAGGCCCGTGTGACTGTACATTTTTTTAAATCCCTTACATGACTGAACATGCAGTGCACAAAAGCATTGCCTCAAGCTGTTTGTCATTCCCTGAGCAGAAGAGTAACTGTTCCAAGGGAGAAAGTCAACTCTTCTATGCAATAGTGCCCACTAGAAGATAGCTTGTGGGAATCAAATGGAAAGTTGTTTACCTTCTAAATAATGAGAAAGAGATGCCTCTTTCCTTGGCCGGGAGCTCACCTTGGCTATCTGTGGTAAAGCTTTCAGGTGTTTTGGAGCTCTTTATAGTGATAAATGCTTATCAGGCTTTTATTTCATTATTGCAACATGTGTGTCAACAGCTGAAGTCCTAAGAAGTCCTGGCCTCGCTATAGTTAGCAGCTCATCTATAAAGTAGGTACGTTAGATGCCACGTATAATAGTTTGTGCCTTAGCTGCTTGGATTTAAGAACACATTATTTACTGATAAGGCCGTTTAAATTACTAGCTTTTTGAATGGAGCATGTAGGATAGTACTTCTGAGTTTTTGGTAATACCGCTGGAGATTTTGGAGGATGTCTGAAAACTTAAAATCTGCAAAGTGCTCACAGGAAGCCTGGTTTGCTACTACAGTAAGCATTTCATGATTGCTGAAACACCCATGATAGATGATGGGTTTGGGAATGAAAACCTACAGTTTTGAGCAAGGAAAAGGCTCAGGGACACTTCTGCAGGTAGAGCAACGTTCTTGATGACCATTACTCATTTTAACAGTATCTCATTTTAACAGAAAGGAGCCATGTTCTGTTCTTTCCTGAAAAAAAGATAATCTTATCTGAGTTGACAGTTAGCATTGTTTGACAGATTGCTTCTTTAGGAAGGGGAGACTTTCTCAGTTGTTTAAACAGCTAGCATGGATCTGTTTATTCTGCGCGTTTTAGGCGAGATGCCCAGGTTTCCAGCAGTGTATTTCTGTCTTCATCTTTAGCCATAGTACTTTGAAGCTTCATCTTCAGCAGTGTCTGTAGTGTCTTAATCTGCAAAAAATTTAAATCCTTATTTTCCATCCATTTGAGAACATGACCAGGATGATTTGCTTTCCAGATAGGCAAACTTGCTCCTTGATGACTTTATATTGCCAGAGGTTTTTAAATATTTCATTTTGGATTATCCACTTAAGTGGTAAAAAGTGGATTATTTGAGGATTCAGCTAGCAAAATGTGATAATAGTGTTTTAATATTTAACATGTGACAGCAGTTTTAACATTGTATAGTGATTGACTCTCTTCCAAAGAGATTCAGGTTAAAGTTGAAAGACTTTAAGTATCTCTGTTCAATATTCACTTAAAAAAACAAAACCAAACCTTAGCTCATTAAACAATCAAACTTTAAAAGTGTCTGAGGTTTTTCTTCTAACTAGCAGTGAAATTTGAAGGCTTACTGTGTTCATTGCTGTTCCAAGGAGAAACATTCTAAAGGAAGGTGTGTACTGACTGCTCTATTTCCAGACAATATATATTTGTGTGCTGTTTAAAATAACAACTTGAAACCCCTTCCTTAAACAGTATCCTTCTTTGAAAGTAAAGGCAGCTCAAAATGAAGTGCATTCTGCAAATTTTAGATGCATGCCTTGGTCTTCTGTGGCTCTTGATGATAGCCTCAGTATTAATTAGAAAAATCTGTTTCTCACAAAAAGTGTGAAGTTAGACATTCATCTGGCTGTTCTTGTCTTTTGCTAAAATGAATTAATAATGCTTTCTGTGCAAGTAATCCTCTTTACTAAACAGTACTTGGATGTCATTTAGCAACGTTGCAGTGGAAAATAAAGAACTTTTTCTCCCTGTTTAGAAAAACTGTTACTATTGTATTTTTCAAGAAAATAGTAGTGTAAAGCTTGGTATGAATGCTGTAATTTAGTAATTACATTTGCAAAGTAAAATTCTGCCTGCTGTTCAGCTGGTTGAACTTCCCATCCTTCCCTTTTTATTCAGATTTATTTGTGGTTTTATTCCATGTTAGTAGCCAAAAGAGGAGCTGTATTTCATTAGTGAGTCAAAAGAATGTATAAATTTTTATTAGTTTAAGTAATGTTTATGGTTTTGTTACAATACACACATTAGAATGTATTTATCATTATACGTATTCTGTATTCATATACTTCACTGTGTATTTTTATTACCTTGCAAACCTGGATACTTTGATTAATTCTCGAATTTCAACAAAACTAGCAACACAACAACCATTTACAGATCAGGCTGTGTATTTGTAAAGTAATTTGAACTCTGATGTGTTTGGTGATGGTGGTTGTTGCTTCTCTTTTCATGGGTTTATGATGATGTGGAAAACACAGCAGAAGCTTTTAAAAGACTCTTCAGATTAAAGTCTGACTGTTGTACTTCTAGCAGGAGCCTAAGGCCTACTGAAGCTGAGAGGAGTCACCATTTTTTGCTTTAGGAGTTCACTGTTTGTAGGAAATGAAGGAGGATGACCTGTACATATTTTTTTTTTTTCCTACTTAGAAGTGCTGTATTTCTAATTGTTTGTGGAAAACGGTCCATTTAGTTTCAATATGTCCTTCAGCAAAGTACTTCTGTGACAGTATTGGCTGATCATGAATGTGTACTTCTGGTGCTTGAAGGGAAGAGTTTCTTAATGTAAAGTACTGAGCGTCTGGCATATCATCTCATGAGTGAAAAATTACTATTAGATGAATAGAGAGGTACTAGGAAATTTTTAAAGGACAATCTTTTTCATACTTTTGCGATGTTTTAATGTAATAGAAATAAAAATAGTTATTTAAAGAAATAACCCCTAGAAATTAAGTGTGTTTTTAATTCTTTCTTCAGTTTTGGAAGGATATTGTTGAGGATATTGAAGTTCGTGATCTCATTTCTGACAGAAGCAAATCTCATGGTGAGACATCTTGAGTTATCTTAAAACATACTTTTTGGTAAGTACAGCAAAGGAAGGACTAACATTTGTTTGTTTATTTTATAGATATTCCATCAGAAGAATGGATTTGGGAATCCTTATTTCATCCACCTCGCAAATTGGGCATTAATGATATTGAAGGGCAGCGGGTACTTCAGATTGCAGTGATTTTACGTAATCTTTCTTTTGAAGAGGGAAATGTTAAACTTCTGGCAGCTAATCGTACTTGTCTTCGGTTCCTGCTACTCTCTGCTCATAGTCACTTTATTTCTTTACGGCAGTTGGGGCTTGACACACTGGGAAATATTGCAGCAGAGGTAACGTGCTTCAAAACAACATGATTTGATAACACCATTACTTTAATGTTAATTATTTTTTCTTCCCTTGATAATTGGATGAAGCGGGAAATTAATTATTCTCTGAATTTGTAAATAGTAATGTGAAAACAAGGATTCATAGCCAAAACAATATGCAGACTGTAGTGTCAGTTTGCTCAAGTAGAATCACATGAAGATGACCTTTGTCTGATTCTATTCATGTAGGAGTTACAAGATAATCATAGTGTATAATTTTCAGTTTAGTTTCCCAGAGAGAAGAAAGGAATTTAGATAAATTCCATGGACTGCACACTAGCTTCTTCACTTTATGATTACAACCTTTAGTCGTAAATTCAAAACAGTATGTTTGAGAAAGGGGGTGGTAGAAGGTAAAACTGTGTGTAGTGGGTACCAGTAAGGTAGTCATCAGCTATGGATATACTACCTGATTCATGTGAGGCATCCTTTTGTTTTCAAAGAGGTTTGAATGTAATAAAATGCATTATTTCAGTATTTGTATCATTGTGCAGATAAATTATACAGATTTTTATAGCTAGTTATTCAGATATTGCTTTTATTTTAAAATATCTAACAGATAACTTTTAAGTAAAATGGGTAGTATCAGAAGATGAGACTTTGGAAATGTTGTTCCACTGCTGATTATTTTGAAAACAAGCTGGCATTTTCATTTACCATGTATACAGCTTTTCTTGAATAAGAGAGAATGTTACATATTCTAATGTCTGAAAGAAGCAGAAGGAGGGAGAATCAGGATGAACGACTGTGATAGCATTTGGGAAGGAATGCTTGTAATTGCTCAAGTTCTCTGCCAGATATTAACATCTCTCTGTGTGTACAGTTGACTGACTGGGAATAAAGTTATTTTGCTTATTCTGAGCACTGGAAAGTTTAAATTAGACTGCTACTTCGGGGCAGAAAAGGAAGAGTCTCAAGGTTTAGCTACAATAAAAAATTGACAGGGTTCTGTTTTTGTGAGCACAAGTGTCATTGATATGTGTTGCATCTAAACTCTTTTGAGTCTTATATTTTGATATGCAAATTTAAGGATTTGAGCTATTAGCCCTATATAGGTAGTGTTAGTCATGGATTTTGTTTTTCTTTCTCATCAGCTACTTTTGGATCCTGTTGATTTCAAAACTACTCATCTAATGTTTCACACTGTTACAAAATGCCTCATGTCAAGGGATAGATTTTTAAAAATGAGAGGTAAGATCTCTAGCTACGCTTGCTGTTGTATTAGAATTGTAATGACTACTGTTTAAAACTATTTTGTATTTATTCTTTAGGCATGGAAATCTTGGCAAATCTTTGCAAGGCTGAAGATAATGGTGTCTTAATTTGCGAATATGTGGATCAAGAATCCTATAAAGAGATCATATGTCATCTCACACTACCAGATGTGCTGCTTGTAATCTCAGCACTTGAGGTGCTATACATGCTCACAGAAATGGGAGAAGTGGCCTGCTCAAAGATTGCTAAAGTAGAGAAGAGCATAGGTAAGGGAGAGACAAAGCCTATTGCTCTTACATAGGAAAAAAGACTGCAGAATAGATCATGTTCAGTGGTTAAAAACGTGTCTTGCTTTTGTGTGTGTCAGCTTAGGGATGGATATTAGAATTGGAAGTTTCACTAAAATTATTCTTTATGTCCTCAAGAAATTGATAATAACTATAGTGATAACTATAAGAATTGATAATGACTAGGGAAGCTAAATCTTTTGACGTCTCTTTTGATTTGTTTTGGTATTTTTTTTTTTCCTACATGGCAGGAAATATGTGTGTGTGAAGTCTACAGAATTGTGCAGAGACTTTGTTTTCTTTCAACACATGTCAATTTTAAAGCAAATCATTATGTCCCAATGGCATTCACTTGGCTTGTCCTAATGTCATTACTGAGTTTACATTTAATACTTTTAGATACATTAGTATGTCTGGTTTCTATGGACGTCCAGATGTTTGGACCTGATGCACTTACTGCTGTAAAACTCATTGAACATCAGTGCATAAGCCAGCAAGGAGTACCTGATGTCAGACCACAAGTAATGGATCATGGTGCTTCACAGGCCCATGCAACAGGTGTCCCAGGTTAGTGTCACTGCAAGAGAACATACTCTTCTACATTTCCTATATGTCACGTATAATTTTTGTCTTTGTAGGTTCCTGATTAATTGACATAAATAAGCATAGATTTTGCATAACATATGGTATCTTTTTCAGACACTTGCTCACAAAGCAAATATAAAGCTCTGTTAGCCAAAACTGTTGGGAAACAAGCTTTAAAAGAATTTTAGTATTTTTCAGTTGCTACTCTGAAAATTTAGTAGAAGTTATGTAACTTGTTATTTTAGCTTGTTCAGTGTAATGAAGTAGTATCCATTTTAGATTGCTCCCACAGTTTGCAGAGAATTACACGTCCATTTTATATTGTGTTTTACACAGAATATTACTGGTCAATAGCATATACTACTTGATGGAATTGCAGATGTGAGATAGACACACAGAATCTTGCCTCTGTTGAAGATGCTGAACAGTTGTCATTTGAACCAAATTTTAACTGTTGTTTAAAGTTTGAGAAGTATTTTCTTGTAAATTGGCTTTTAATTATGATTAATTTTTGTGGGCTTATTTTGGGATTAAATACTGGCACTTCAGAAATTGATGGCACAGCTATTACTGGCCAGGGGAATTACCTTTACTAATAAAAGCAGTATACCACAAGTGCACACAAGATGGAATATAACCATTTCTTCTGGGGAAAAAAAGTGGAGAAAAAAACATTACAACAGACAGTGGCCAACACATCTAAGTGTACTGTTTCTGGAATAGGTACAGATACCACAGTGAAAGTGACTGAAATACAGTGCAACTAAGAGGATGAACTAGAGTGAATAAGCAACCGATGTGACATCGCAACAAAATTCTTTACATTATTTTTGCTTCCACCTAGGAACTGGAAAAACGATTGCTGTGTATTTGTGCCTGTTCTGGTGGCATATTTCGCTACTCTTAAATCATTCTCAGTACTCTAAAGTCAGTACTTTAGAGTGGATTGTGGTTGTGAATCTGGAAGCTGTTGTTCACTAAGTGCTTATGTCATGATTACCCTGTTGTGGTGGCTCTGACCTTGGCATGCCCTGCTTCACTTTGGTAAATTGTGTTGCAAATCTGTATTCTGTGTAGGGCACCTTTGTGACTTGCCTGAGTTGAATATATCCTTCCTTACAAGCAGAGGAGAAACTCTACCAGTGAAAGTCATGGAGCTGAAGTGCTTTATTCAGAAAAACAAAAATTGTTTCAGCAAGTTCTGTTTGTTTTTTTTCTTCCTCTCTGTAGCCTCTCGGACAGCACCACATGTTGCTCCACCACCAGGAATAGTAGAAATAGACAGTGAGAAGTTTGCATGTCAGTGGTAAGTGTATAGTTCTATTCAAATACCTTAATGAAAAAGAAAAGCAAATAAAATGCCTGTATTCATGTGTCACAGAATTTTCTAGTGTGCTTCTATTTACTGTTGGACTCACTTTTCTGAAAAGTATAAAGCAAAACAATTCTGTCATTTCTTTGAAGAAGTATGAAAGAAAAAAAAAAAACTAGAATATTCACTCATTGACCATTGATTCTTAAAATTAGTTGTTTTCTCTCTTAGACTTATGTTCCAGTGCCACCTTTTCTCTATTGACTCTAGAGAGCTCTAGAACATACAGCTTTCAGTGGTAAAGTTGTAGGAAAAGTGAATTTTGCAC
>JANHFX010022092.1:15000-38174 GCA_027560015.1 Chloroceryle amazona | reverse complement strand
TGGACTCACTTTTCTGAAAAGTATAAAGCAAAACAATTCTGTCATTTCTTTGAAGAAGTATGAAAGAAAAAAAAAAACTAGAATATTCACTCATTGACCATTGATTCTTAAAATTAGTTGTTTTCTCTATTGACTCTAGAGAGCTCTAGAACATACAGCTTTCAGTGGTAAAGTTGTAGGAAAAGTGAATTTTGCACTCTGTATTAAATGTGAAATGGAAGTTTTGACTATTAAACTAAGTATGGGTAGGTACTGTGCTGCATCCGTGTGATACCATTAAATGACAGAAAATACTGAAACAAACTATAAAGCATTATTATATTAGGAAGATTTGGAACTGCTTTGTTTCTGATTTTGTGTTCTTCTGCAGCTGTACATGTTGGATACTATTATATTGTACTTGACTTTCTTCCAGTTAGGTAGAGACGAGAGAGTGAAAAAGAAAATTTAGTATCTAGTCCTGAAAATTCTTCTGAAATGCTAACTGTGCTGGGGGTGGCAGGAAGGTAAATTGAGAGCAGAGGCATAGCTTCTTCCAAGAATATTCATTAATTCTAGTATGGACTCTCATACATTTCTGTAAATCTTCATGGTATGTTTTAGTCATTGCATTCTATTGAGAGAAAGAGGAAAATCAGTAAATCATAGCAGTAGAATTTAGAAGAGTTACTATCTCTTGGAAGCATCAGGAAGATTTAATTTCAGATATTTATGCATCAGAAAGGTCTTTAAACTGACCTTCCTGGGTATCTTACTAGCCAGCTTAGCCTGAGTGGGAGTCCTTGTAAGGTAAGTACATGTGACAGTCAAGTGCTGATCGCAGATCCCATTTCACTGTTACCAGTCCTGAATATCTTCAATTTGCTTCTACCAGTGATAGTGTGTCAGCCTAATACAACACATTCAACTGACAGTCGTTTGTCTGATATGCCAAATTTAATTATTAACTAGTCTTCCTGTCTTACACTGTGATCTCAATTTTTGTAATAATAAAATTGTAACTCAACTGCAGGAGAAAAAACATACTTTTTTACTAGTTATGAGAGAACACAATTTAAAGAACGTGATCGCTTGGTTCTTCTCTTTTGAAGCATCTAGTTATATACTGGGAGTGTAGGACTCTACAAAGGAGAATGCGGTGTAGTTTTGCAAAGTGTTAGCAGCATATAGTAAATGCTGACAATTTTTTATTCTCTATGAGCCTGTATTCTGGTACTGGTATTTGAGTATTGTGTGAGAGTTGTTACTTAGCTCCATTTGCTGCTGGGGATGAACTGTTCCTGTGTCTCTGGGTTGGAATAATGGATCTGAAAGAAATAAAATTAAACTGATAGAAAATGTTTCCTTCTCTCACAACTTGCTAGCTGGGGTTGGATGGTCTGTGTGTTTGTGGAGAGTCTGTAGGAGATACAAATACAATAGTATTTTCCCTGGAAATTGAACATTAGGCAGAACAAGTTGTTCAAGGATTTTACTGATGTCTACGTAGCACGGGGCTCCAGGAATTGAGTGTGTGTGTGTGTTCACTCTCTTAGACCCCCAGTCCCCTCTCTCCTGCCTTCCCACCTCTGAAAGAATGATGGCCTTCAAATAGCTATTCTGTCTCTGATTTTACTTGTGTTTCAAAATAAGACAGCATTAGCAGATCAGCTAACAAAATCTTGGTTTTGATAGAAATGATATTTCTGATGAAGGATTAACTAGCATCCAGTCCAGCTTTTGCTAAAGACATCACCCAGGTGCATTCCTTTTTGGTTTTGTTTTTGACTATATAATTAAAAAGGCATATATAGAGATTATTTTGCATATTACATATATAAATAAGATGTTGCATGTAAAACTGACTTGCATGTGTTAGGCGTTCTTCATTTGGAATTGTAAGCAGTGAGAAGGAGAAAGTATGGAACAGACATTTGACAAGTCAATATACTTAAATACTATTTTCTGTGTTACCAGGCCTCAAAAGTCCCTGTGATAGGGACAGAAGTGTTTTAACAATGCCATCTATCTTTTTCTTCATAGTTTATTTTTTTCTTCCTCAGGTTGAATGCACATTTTGAGGTGAATCTTGATTGCTCAGTCTCTCGAGCAGAAATGTACTCTGAATACCTCTCTACCTGTAGTAAATTAGCTCGAGGTGGAATCCTAACATCAACTGGATTTTATAAATGTCTGCGGTAAGACAAAAATCCATGCAACAAAGCAGCAATTGTATATGCTCAGTACTAACCTGTAGCTTTAGGTTACTTTGACAAAAGATCTACTGAGTCGAGTTTGAAAGACATACAGTTTTGGAATTTTAATTTAAACGAATGTTTAGATTTTGTTAAATTTTATTTCATTCTTTTTCAGGATTTTTGATAGAGTTCCTTCTCTGCTTATAGTCCTTTTAATTCTTTACAGTAGCTCTTGTAGGTATTTTACTTTTCACTTAGCTTGTATGAGATTTTGGCCAAACATCTATTGGACTTGCTAGTTCTCAGTGATGAATACTCATGCTATTGGAGAATCCTGCTATATTGCAAAGATGCAGTTTACTCTGCACACAAGAGCAATTAGTTAAAACAAAAATATTGTAGGAGGGTTAGTTACTGTGTTTGTTAACATAGATTTATGTTGTGTTTGGCAGAACTGTCTTTCCAAATCATACAGTGAAGAGAGTAGATGATCCAAGTAACAATGGTCAAGCACATATACATGTGGTAGGAGTGAAAAGGAGAGCTATACCACTTCCCATTCAGATGTACTATCAGCAGCAACCAACTTCGTCTACCCCAGTTGTCCGGGTTGATTCAATTCCTGATGTGTCTTCGTCTCCTTCGCCAGCAGGTTTTTAAATTAATTAAATATCAAGTACTTTGCATCAATTCTGAAATGACAATAAAAGACAAAAGGTTTTGAAAATAGCTTGAAAGTGTTGGAAGTTGGGGCCACATGTTCTGATTGAATTTATTCAATAATATTGGGAATGATACTGCAGTGTGTACTTACATGGCATTCTAGTATTTGACTTGTAATCCCATAAACTTTCCAGTCAGCAGACAAGCCACTGTTGCTGCATCATAAATTCAGATGCAGTACAGCTGAGAGGAGAAACTGCTTCATCTAGAATTAGAAATTCAAACCTCGGACTTATAAACATTTGATATGTTAATGTGTTTTGAAATAATGTTTGCTTCCAAACTTTTACTGTATTTATTTCCACAGGAATCCCGCATGGGCTACCAAGCGTAGGAAATCACTATCAGAGGACCCCTATTAACCAGTCGTCAACTTTGACAGCAACACAGATGTCTTTTCCAATTCAAGGTGTTCATACTGTGGCACAGACTGTTTCTAGAATTCCACAAAATCCTCTTCATACACAGCAGCAACAAAATGCTCCAGTGACTGTTATACAGAATAAAGGTCCAATACCCTGTGAAGTAGTGAAGGCCACAGTAATACAGAGCTCTGTTCCCCAGTCTGCAGTACCTGTTACTATTGCTGTAGGAGGAGTACCACAAGCTTCTAATCAAAATCACAGCACTACGGGACAACAGCCGTCTGTAACTGTTGTTAGTTCTCAGACGTTGCTTCACCACCAACCTGTAATTCAACAACAGTCTCCACTGCATGCAATGGTACCAGGACAGATACCTTCAGGCACTCCTGTTACGGTAATTCAGCAAGCTGTACCTCAGGGTCACATATTCGGCAGAGTACAAAACATACCAGCATGCAGTTCAGCAGTTTCACAGGGTCAACAGCTAATCAGCACATCATCACAGCCTGGACAGACATCATCTCAGCAGTCCTCTGCTGGTAACCAGCAACAAGATACAGTCATCATAGCACCACAGCAGTACGTCACAACCTCTGCATCTAACATTGTTTCTGCTACCACAGTTCAAAATTTCCAAGTAGCAGCTGGGCAGGTTGTTACAATCGCGGGTGTCCAAAACCCAACGACATCTAGGGTAGGGTTTCAGAACATTGCGCCAAAACCTCTGCCATCTCAGCAGGTTCCACCTGCCATGGTACAGCAGCCGATGCAGCCACAGCAGCAGCCTCCACCACCATCCCAGCAAAGTGTAGTGATCGTAAGCCAGCCAGCTCAGCAAGGCCAAACCTATGCACCAGCCATTCATCAAATAGTGCTTGCTAATCCAGCTTCTATTCCTGCTGGTCAAACTGTCCAGCTGACTGGACAGCCGAGCATTACTCCATCTTCTTCACCATCCCCAGGTCCAGTTACAAATAATCAAGTCCCTACAGTTATGTCATCTTCATCTACCACTCCTCAGTCACAAGGACCTCCTCCTACTGTCAGCCAGATGCTTTCTGTAAAGAGGCAGCAGCAGCAGCAGCAGCAACATTCACCAGCATCGTCGCAGCAGCAGGTACAGGTACAACAACCGATACAAATGCAAGTTCAGTCACAGCAAGCTAATCCAGGAGTTGGCCAGCCTAACTCTGGTGAGTCTAGTCTGATAAAACAACTGCTTCTTCCAAAAAGAGGCCCGTCAACTCCAGGGGGAAAGCTTATACTCCCAGCTCCACAGATTCCTCCACCTAACAATGCAAGAGCTCCTAGCCCTCAGGTGGTTTATCAGATGGCCAATAACCAGGCACCAGGTTTTGGAGTTCAAGGACAGTCTCCAGCTCAGCAGCTGCTGGTTGGACAGCAAAACGTTCAGCTGGTCCCGAGTGCGATCCAGCCCCAAGGGGCAGTACAAACAGTACCTATCTCTAATTTGCAAATATTGCCAGGCCAGTTGATCTCAAACAGCCCAGCCACTATTTTCCAAGGGACTACTGGCAACCAGGTTACGATAACAGTTGTGCCAAATACGAGTTTTGCTACTGCAACTGTGAGTCAGGGAAACGCAACTCAAATCATCGCTCCAGCAGGAATTGCAGTGAGTGGAGCACAGACAGGAGTTGGGCTACAGGTGCAAACACTTCCAGCGACTCAAGCACCTTCAGCTGGACAATCACCGTGTACTGCTGCTCCCCCATTCAAAGGTGATAAAATAATTTGCCAAAAGGAGGAAGAAGCAAAGGAAGCAACAGGTTTACACATTCATGAACGTAAAATTGAAGTTATGGAGAATCCTTCCTGCCGAAGAGGAGCTGCAAACACCAGCAATGGGGATGCAAAAGAAAATGAAATGCAGGTGGGAAGTCTTTTAAATGGGAGAAAGTATAGTGACTCCAGTCTACCTCCTTCTAACTCAGGGAAAACTCAGAATGAGGCCAATCAGTGCTCACAAGTCAGTAATGGGCCATCATTAGAAATGGGTGAGAACGGAGCTCCTGGAAAGCAGAACTTTGAACAAATGGACACACAGGAAATTAAAAGTGATTTGAAGAAGCCCCTAGTTAATGGAATCTGTGATTTTGATAAAGGAGATGGTTCTCATTTGAGCAAAAACATTCCAAATCACAAAACTTCCAATCATGTAGGAAATGGTGAGATATCTTCAGTGGAACAACAAGGGAATTTGGATGCCACGCAGCAAGATACTGCCAAAGGTGATCAAGGGGAAAGAATTTCTAATGGGCCTGTATTAACTTTGAGTAGTTCACCTGTTGTAAGCGGTACACAGGAGGCTGCAAAACTGTTAACCCAGCAACTTAGTGGTACCAACACTGATTTACCTAATGGACCTCTAGCTTCAAGTTTGAATTCAGATGTGCCTCAGCAACGCCCAAGTGTAGTTGTCTCACCACAATCTACAGCCTCTGTTATACAGGGGCATCAAATCATAGCAGTTCCACACTCAGGACCTAGAGTGTCCCAGTCTACCCTGTCCTCCGAAGTTCGGTCTACTAATGGCACAGCAGAATGCAAAACTGTAAAGAGGCCAGCAGAGGATAATGACAGGGAAACTGTTCCAGGAATTCCAAATAAAGTAGGAGTTAGAATTGTTACAATCAGTGACCCCAACAATGCTGGTTGCAGCGCAACTATGGTTGCTGTACCAGCTGGAGCGGATCCAAGCACTGTAGCGAAAGTAGCAATAGAAAGTGCTGTTCAACAAAAGCAGCAGCATCCAACCACGTATATACAAAGCATGGTCACACAGGTATGTCACAGTGTTCTTTTTTGTTTATTCTAACTCTGATTCTGACTAATACTGTGAAATAATGCAGGTGAAAATGTGAACTTGCTCTTACTTTTTGCATAGTATTTAAAATATTTGGAAAATGATGGTTCTGTTCTTTCACGAGCTAAAGTTTGTTTGGTTTGCATGCTTCTTCAATGCCAGTGACAGTAGTGGAATTTAAAATAGTTCATAGTTTGATAATACGCAGTAGGGAAAGAACATCTACGTGCTGATTTCTTCCTTAAAGGATTAACTGTTCTGAAAACAATGATTTGTTGTACAATCTTGTAAAAATGTCAGTATTGTTCTGCATTTTATTCTTGGCTTTTATTGATTAAGGAGGGGTGAATATGGTTTGTTTGTTGTTGTTTTGTTTATTTCACTACTGCAGCTGCACCTGTCTTGCTGAAATAAGTTGAAGTTTTGGCATTTAAAGTTGATCCTCAAAGGCTTACTTCCTCAGTCAGGAGAAAGTATTGTTTTTGTAAAGTTGTTGGAGTACTTATATATGCTTACTACAAAATATTTTAAATCTTTAATTTATAGATAAAGTAGGCGCTTTTTTTTCCCCTCCTGTTTGACAAAGTTTGGAGAGGGCTCTTTTGTTTTTTGCCTTCATGAACTTTTTTTTTTTTAAACTACCTGAAAGTGGTTACTCCCTAGGAATTTACTAGAAATGATATATGGCCATCATTTGTATGAGTATTAATAAGTACAAATAATCATGCTTGAGATAATTCTAGGCTCTGGAATTTATTTTGGTTTTGTACATGGACAGAAAAAACCCTCTACAGAAAATGTTCCTGTCCTGAATAGGAGCAAAAAGAATACAGTAGTAGGTCTGGCAGTCACAGAGTTCTGGCAGACCACACAGAGGAAATTAAATCCTGGGTGTAAGTTAGTGCATTTTGAACTTGAGGTGAGATGGGTCTTTCATTTCTTACCTTCCTCTTCTATTTAGTTGTTTGAGTTTTTATCTGGTTTTGACGAGGTATAGACCTTATGGATTTAAACTGAGCTAGAACTCAAAATTTGACAACAGATGGCTTCTGCTGCTACTTTTTCTGTGTCAGGTTAGGTTGTTGTTGAAAGCTCTTTTGACTTTCCTTCATCTAGTTGTCAGAAATCAGGAATAATGGTTAACAAGTTTTCTTCCCATTTTTTCTTTTGTTACATTTTTCTTTTAACTCTGCACTTTGGAAAGTTTATGTTCCTAAAATGTCTTTGAGCTCATTTGTAAATTTTCATTTTGGTTTTATCAGAGAGAGATCTCTCATTTTCTGGTACGTTATTTATCTTTGTTCTCTCTAGAAATGATTTGACCAAAATGAAAGTGTCTGTTGGTAGCACAGGGATGATGCACTAGATTTGCTGTAGTGTGGCTGTATCAGCTATGCCTTGGTTTTGACAGCGCGTGTCTTTAGATGTTGCACTTTGAATTTCTATTATAGCTTTGCTAAGGATTTGGCTGAAATAGCAAATGGTATGGCCGTGTTTCCAGAATGGAATAAGTACTTTCTGTGGCGAATTATTACCTATCGTATGGCTGACAAAAATTTTCAGTTGTTTCTCAAACAGCTACTAAATTATCAGACTTTCAGTTTATTGAGAGAAGGGGAGCAATGCAGTTAACTATTGCATTTGTATTAGGTAACACGTATCATGGCAATAAAGGAAATAAGAAAAGAAAGTAACATTTTCTATGCTGACAGTGTAAAAATGAAACTAGCATTAGATGGTCCTACACTTTATATTACCTGTAAAACAGATATGATGCCAGCTGGGTTTGCTGTTAAGTAGAAATTTGCAGATCAAAATAGCTCGGTTTAATGTCAGCTTCCATGAAAGCTAGCTTGTTCTTCTGTCTGTAGGATGGCTGTCCTTGCTTCAAAACTGTGGGAATGTGGAAGAAAAGAAGGTAGTTGATTTTGATTTTGGTGAACAATATAATTTGTTAGTTAATTGCCTTAACCGTTGTATGTGGCTATATATGAATCACATCTATCATGATATGCTAAGTACTGACTTATATCAGATGTAGTGAGCATCATAGTTTGGCTTAAGACTCTTAAGGATCTTTACAATTCCATTAAAATTAATGTGTTGGACTATAAAAGGTACTAAAATCATCCTGATCGGCTCCACATTCCCCCGTGTCCCGCCCCCCCCCCCCCCAAAAAAAAAGGCCAAAAAAAAAAGCTGCTGAGCAGCTGCAATAGCCATTGTGTTTTAGGAAGGCAAATGTGAAGTTATTTCCAATATTGTGTCTGCTTTTAGGAGCATCTTTATGACATCCGGAAATACTAAGATGTAGCCAAATTCTCATGAACTCAGTGTGAGTTTTAGTGACTTTTTTTGAGGTTAGGTCCAGTGTAATCTCTTGTTTTCCCCTACCCATTTTGAAAGTGTTCCTTATATGATAAGCAGCTTCCTTGTCCTTGACTTCTTGAAAGGCAGCAGCTAAGGAATGTTTTTTGCACTTGAACATCTGCATTGTTTTATCCTCTCTGCAGTACCGAATGTGTACTGGATGCTTTGCAGAAGAAATAGAACATGGTTCTTTCTGCAAACAGTGTGAAACTTACTAGAAATACAGCTCAATGGAGAAGAATGGTGAGGGACATGGAACAAAAGGATATTAGCTATGGCAGAATAACATAGCTGCTGAAGCTGTTAATGTGTCATTTCCTGTGTGCGTGTCATCTTAAAATTTTTTTTTAAACTAGAGCTTGTATTCAGAGAAGTGAGAAAGGAATAGAAGAAGAAAGTTCACAATAAAAATAAAACCCCACAGGAAAGCTGGAAAAAGAAGATGGAGAGGACAGAAGAGGGAGGAGAGTCTTGCTTATGCAACTACAGCAGGATTAGTTGTCATGAACTGCAGAGATGAGAAAGGGAGGCTGCTTGAATTTAAGATAAGGAAGGACAAATAAGTAGGGGAGGAAGGGAACAGCAATGTGAAAACACAGTGAAATAATCCTTAAAGTAATGCAAAAGTTAGAGAAGATATTTTTTTTTGTAATATGTATGGTAGTTTGAAATGGCCTGAAACCACATGCTTGGGGGAAAAAAAAAAAATTATTTTAGGAGGCCATTTAAATTAAATTTTATACTTGCTGCTTATGAGGCAGACCATGTAGTGCTATTGAAATCCAGTTAGACAAGTACAACTGTCATCTGTGTATAACCTGTAATTATTCCATGTTAATTGTATACCTCAGTAGAACTCATTGAGCAATAACTACATATATACTGACTTTAAATATATATATCATTTTCTTTATTGGGCTGTGGATATATGGGTTATGTCACAAGAGGAACATGGTACATACGGTATTGCAGATTTGTTTCTTGTATCTCCATCTTTATTTTGTGAGCTCATGAAATGTAGCCTAAGAGAAGAGAGAACTGGCACTTCCTTGGCTTCCTTTTATTTTGGTGTTCTCTGTTTCTGGATTACTGCTTTTCCAAGGCATTGTGCTGGACTGGTAGATGAATTGAAATGATCAATTACCTACCTGTACACTTCCCTTTTCTTACTCCTCTTCAAACGTCTCCAAAGCATCTGTCGAACAGAACCATGTTGGCTTGCCCCAATTGGTGTGTGATTTGAAGGAATGCTCTGATATCATGCCAAGTTCCTAGAAGTGAGCAAATCTGATTTAAATTGCCTGATCTGGCTTAAAGTAATCACTTTCCTGCTCATCACTGTCATCCTCTCATAAACAGTGTACACCCATTTGTCCTACAGCCGCCCACTTGAAACATGCTTGTGTGGAAATTTAGATGACAGAAAACTGTATGAGCATTGCCTTAATGACTTGCTCCTGCTCGCTGTTGATTGGGAAGCTGAGAAATTGCCATGCACCAGAAAGCAGGTGTGTAGCTCCAGGAGCTGTAATTCATTCCTAGCCATAAAGCAAACATGTTGCTCAGCTGGAGGTACTGAAATACAGAATCTCTAATTTTATTCCTCTTCACTTGCAAAGTACACTGTTACAAGGAGGCTTAAACTTCAGTAGTTTAACAAGAAAAGAACATTTGTTTTAGTGCCTGCCCATCCATCTGACCCTTAGCTCATACTCAAATCCTGCTATGTTAATTTTCAGTTTATAGGTTACTTTCTTATATATGTTCATTGTAGTGAAGAATCTAAACATTTTTTTTTGTAATACCAAACTGTAAATCCTATGGTACTTAAAAAAAATATTGTTACTAATAATTAACTGCTTATGTTGATTTAAATGTATTTACTATGGGTGTGCAGAAGAAATAGGAGAACACGGTTCTTTCTGCAAACAGTGTGAAATAATGACTCCTATACTAATTATGGGAGAAAATAAGGTAGCCTAGTGCTTTTAAACTGCATATGGCTCAATATTTCAAGAGGAGCCCCATCCCACTGGAATGCAACCAGTTCTCTTGCTAATGGCTTTTAAATAAAACAGGCTAAAATAAGAGTCATACATGTAAGATGTTTAAGGAGTGGCACCACCGGTTCTGTGAAATGGAGGTGGACTCCATTTGTGGCCCCAGGCCACAGGGTTTGTTATTCTTACAACAGAGGGAGCTTGTGTGCCCAAATGGAAGATGACTATGCCGGACTTCCCCTCCATCTCCTGCCAATATCTCAATCTAAAGTCACTTAGCCTAGATATCTAGATATACAATCTCCTTCTGCTTATTAAAAGTAGGCTGTAGTAGCTGTTCTGTAGGTGGACTGTTGAAGCATTAAAGGTTTGTATTTATGTAGTTCTAAGAGTTCAGTGCACACCATACTGAGATGAGTGATGCTGTTAGAGCTACCTTTCAGTGCCAAGATCCAGTGAGATCTAATTTGCAAAATTGCTTATTAGTGGCTGTTGCAAATCATATCGTGGGGAAGGCTAACCTATTTGTGAAAAGATGCCATGAAGTGCGTCCAAGTGTACTAGAGTACTAGGTGTTCCATTTCTTGAAGAACCTGGAATCATTAAATGTTTTTCCTAGAGGAGGAAATTTTGTGAAATCTTTATGCCATGGGCAAACTTTTTTCAGTGTTACCTCTCCCAGAAAGACTTCATTAGGAAAAATTATGTCTGTTGTAGTTCTGTATGTTAAGGAAACAAGTTTACAAAATTATTGCCTATTGGTACTGTAAACTAGGTAGCACATAGTATCTCTAGGTGCATTCCTAGTGAAAAAAAAAAAGGAATTTGTTATCTGATAAACACAGACTATACCCAACTTTAGTGATGTCCTGTGTACCATGCATTATTAGCTCAGTACATGAAAATAGAGGAAGAAGAAAAAAAGAAAACAAAAATGAGCAGTATTTCTCATCTCTTGGATGAAGAGGAAAGCTTTGAGATGTTTGAACACAGAACATGTTTCTAAAACAAAACCTAGGAAAACAAATGTAATTTTATCTGTTATGTTAAAATATCATCAGCACATCTGATAGGCAAGTGTCAAGCAATAGGTTTGACTTAATATATGGAAGTTGTAGGAGCCTAATGCTACAAATTTGAGCAATCCTATTCTATTTTGCAGTACAGCAGTAATAAGAAAATTCTAAACAACAACAATTATTTTACACATCACAATTTATCAGCTGTTTTCATCCCCACTGAAAAAAGGGGGTAGAAAGAAATTGGGAGGGGAAACTGAATTTTAATTTTCTCCTGAAAATGTTTTTCCCTTTCTGTGTTCTTTCATTTTTAGCGTGTAATGTTTTGTGCTGTATATCTTGTATCTTTGTGTTTAAAATAAACAAATTTTTAATGAGACAGTATTAAAGCCTTTGAATACCACTAGGCGAGCTTGCCAGGAAAAAACCCTTGAGAAAATTCATAATTCTGGATTAATTGCAGGGTTTGCTTAGAATGGAGTAAATAATACATGAACGACACATTGAATGATGAGAATTAAATGAAATACTGAATTAATTCAGTAAGCACCCTCTCTCTTCAACATATTAAATGAAACAGAAGTTCTGTAAGGATAAAAAGTCACATAAAAACTGTCATCATGTATTGATACTAGGATGCCAAGTGAAGGTGGCAAAACAAGCTATACTGCTGACACTCGATTTTACTTTTGGCTTCAGTTAAAAAATGCCTTGTTAAAGGGACATTGCTCTTAAAAGACCGTACTTGTACAGTATACCTTTTGTTAAAAGATATATTGTGAAGATTCCATTAGCTAGTCTGTTAAATAGCTTAGAGGTCTTTAGATTAAAATCATTGCTGACTTCAAAACAATTGGTAATTATGACTAAGGGACTCCAGAGTCCTTTCTTACAAGTTTTCACACATGTAGATCACAGCATCATAGAATATTTACTCTGTGTTCAGGAGTATTGCTGAGTCTTGCCATATTTTTCATCAGGATTTATGCTTGGATATGGTTTAGTGGTGACCTGGCAGTGTTGGGTTAATGGTCGGACTTGGTGATCTTAAAGGTCTTTTCCAACCTAAATGTTTCTGGAGTTGTGTGATACGGGAAGTGTTTTGATTTTATTGAGTCTTTTTTGCTGTCCTTTTGGACATGTTATTAGCATTGTACAATCTCTGATAGTTATTTACTTATTACCTTGTGTGACCGCTGTCCACAAGGCCAATAAAAAGCAGCAGGAGGAAAACATAAGCAAAGGAAATATTAAAAGTTGCATTTAACTGTTTGTTTCTTTACAGTTAAAGTCTAAAGCTATTCAGTAACAGAGCTGTAAAGATGTAAACAGAGCATTGTGTACACCATTTGAAAATGCTTCTTTTATAGTATTCTTAAACACAGACTTGACAGTAGCTTTGTGTGGTCTCTTTCTAAAAGTGTTATATTCCTTTTCTAACAGTAGGGAAGAAAGGGATGTTATGACTTCATTCCTAGATAACACTCAAAAGCTGAATTTTTATCATCATCTTTGTAAATGTCTGGCTGGTCAGAACCTACGAGAAAGCAAGAATGAAGAGAAATAGTATTCTGAAATAAACACAGTTCTGAAATGGGAAGTCCAGTGTTCAGTATCTTACTATTCAGAAAAAGAAATAAAATTGACATATTTTGGCTTTGTTTTCCCTCTTTTAGGTCACTTTCAAGTTAGTTTTTATTCACTGTTAAAATAAGTATCTTGTAATATTGCAGGGGAGCAAGGGGAACATTTTCCTTTCTGAAATGTTTATACTTCACTGTATACAAGTTGTCCAGCATGTTTAGGCAGTCTGGGCACGTGGTGTTCTATATAAAGGTACATGTGCTGGCTGGTTTTATAAGAGCCCGAAGAATTACATATTTTGCCAAGTTTTACAGAGAAAATTACATTGTCATAGTTTTAGCCAACTGGTCTTTGATATTGTTTCTTCAGCGTTGTTCAATTTCCTTTTCTTATGCACTCTGTAGCACAGGCTGATGTGTACTAATGCAGCAGGTCAAGAATTCCTCAGATTCAGCACATAAAACCATTTCATCAAAGAACGTAAAGTAGTTTTAGATATATCAGTGCTCATTTTACTTCTTTTAGCAACATTTTCTCCTGCCTTTACATAAGAAAGCAAACTACTCCTTGCGCTGATGATACTGCAACACCTTGAGCTTGCATGCTCTTTTCTTTTTGTAAAGAGCAAATAAAGCTTTTGCAAAATAATGCTAACCTTTGCTCCACTAGTGCCCTTGAGAAATTCCTTTGCTGTCATAATTCTGTATGTGGAACTGGGGCACAAGGTTTAGTAATTTGAATACTAGAAACTTCTGCATAAGTACTACAGCGTAAAAATTCTATGCCCCTGATACTGTTGTGTCTGCTAATGATTATTCAAAGTATTAAAATCTGAAAACCTGTGGTGGATTAAATTGTAAAACAAAAGATCTTGGAACAAGCAGTAAACTGCATGTCAAGTCTTGAAATAAGCACTGTTTAAAACTGTATTTTAACTGTTTTTGTTGTTTTTTTTTTTTTCCAGAGCACACCTGCAACGTCAATACCAACAGTGCAAGTACAAGGCCATCAGATCAATTTGCAGCCACCTTCATACACTGCAGCAAGTCAGCACACAGAGCAAATGAAAAAACCTGGACAGAACTTCATGTGTCTGTGGCAATCTTGTAAAAAGTAAATGGCTTCCTTGTTTAATTACCTTTTACTAATCTGTAACAGATGCTTGTATAGAGAACATGATTCTACGAACTCTATTCATTCTGTTTCCTTAAGTTACCTTATACTTTGTCAGTGCCAAAAGACAAAGTGTAAAGTGTTGAGGAAGCTGAGGCTGAGATTGGGGAGTGCAAGACATTTAATTGCTCTCAATTATACTTTAGAGCATAAAATGAGTGATAGGTGGCTTTTTTGTACTATACTGATTCTTTGGTAATAAAGCCCCACATTGTCATGTAGTTAAGTCAAAAAAAAAAATTCACTCTGAAACTTGTTCTCTGTGATGCAAATAGAAAAAATATTTGGGCGCTCCAGTTACAACTCATGTCTTGACGTTTTCTTGTGGTTCCAGTTTTGCAAGAGCAGGGTGTTGCAATTCTATGTCCTGATCAAAGTATTATTTACATTATGAATAATTTTAGTAATTATGACACCATTTGTGTGGTGCTGGACTCCTTTGTTGTGAGAGGAAATAAAAAGGAACTGCCTTAGCAGTGATTAGACTTTTATTTGCTGTTGTCCATAGAAGAGAGAGGAGTGAGCTAGCAGAGTTTTGGATGTAAGCTTATGAAAATGTGATGCTACCCATGATATCAGCATGTATATCTTGAAAGTTATTTTTAAAATAACATAGGTTGGTGAATATGCTTATTTTTCAGTGAAGGGTATAGAGATTGGTGAAACAGAGGTTGGCATCATGAATAGGAGGGGCATGAAAAAGGATGAGACATTGTCATTGTAGGACAAGAAAAGGGAATATAAAGACAAGCTTGATTTGGCAGAAGGCTGGTGTGTAGACATTCAGAAAGATGGGATGAAAAGATGGAGAAGTTTGTATATTTGGAACTGATGGTGAGAATGAAGCATTTGAACAGAATTAGAGGCATACTAAAGGGTAGTTAATCTGTAGACCCCTGAAGCTGTAATTTCTAGTTCTTTCACTTCTTTATAAATGTAATTCAGAGATCATTTAGTCATGCAAGATGACTTTAGGTAAGGCTTTAGATAAGACTGACTGGTACTTTAGATATCTGTTGCTCTTTAAATCATTGCCCTGTTTTTCACCTTAAAAATGATTGGGGTGTGTGTGATTTTTTTTTTTTGTTTGTTTTGTTCTGTTGTTTTTGTTTCTTTGTTAGGTAACACTTTTCTCTGTAAGAAATATGGGTAAGGTGTAAGGCTTTCCTTACTTTTTACTTCTTTACTACTAGTCAGTAACCATAGAGCCGTATGCTACTGGCTCCACAATAGATGCATAAACACCTGTGTGGGTACAGGAGTGGGTTGTTACTGAGGTGGAAGTGAAGAGCTGGGGCAGCTTCTTAGCAGAAGCCTTGCCAATTTATACCAACTTGAAGAGCTGATATAGCTGAACTTTATGCTGAACTACAGTTTTGAAGCATAAGTTAGTCACCAAGTTTCTTCTTTGCCCAAAGTTTGTAAGATGAGTTTTGTAGTAGAGTTGAAGTGACACCTAACCCTGGAACAGCTGATGTCACGTGAGAACTGGGATGTGAACATGTACAGATAGATTCTGGGGCAGGAGGAGTAGTCATATGATTATGATTGAAATATCAATCTTTTTGCAAGCTTGTCTTAAAATATTATTCCAGTAAGTTTGAAGGCCTTCAAAAACACTTTGCTGAGAATCAGAATAAATACAAATAAATAAAATAGCATGTTCTGTTCCTAGCCACTGACTGGGCTTCTGCAGTCAGCAACATGCCAGTGGAGTTGGTGTGGGTTCTGCTGTTTTGCTTTTTAGAACCCAATTAGGAAACATTATACCAACATTTTGAAATAAAATGCATCAGATTTAGTAGTGTCTGAAGACCACAACCAGATCAGGCCAAATTATTCAAATGATGGCCAAATGATTGGCCTTTTGGAGATGTATTTAGGTTTAGTATCTGAAGTGGGAGTAGAACTCTAAAAGGTGTCAGTCAGCACACTACTTTGCATTGAGGATGTAACAGAAAGTAGGTGTTTTCCTTTGAAGTTCAGCTGTCTGCAAGTACAGCTAATTGTATTGGGCTTCAGTTAAAAGCTGCTATTTTGTTTCACAGGTAGGCAGGAGATGTCTGCTCTTGAATTGCTTTGTATTTAAAAAGTAAATTAGAGATGCTATTGAATCTCCACTGCCTGTCAAGTCAGCTATTAGTTTAATGTTCTGTTCAGCAGCTGAACAGACTGATGGAGAAATTAAGTGGGAAACAAGTGTGTAGACTCAAATGACCCTATTTTCACTACTTAAGGTTTTATTCTGTTGCTATGCTTGGGTGTTTCTTTAAGGAAAAATAGTTATTCTCTGCAAAATGGTAGTGAATTCAGATCTTCATTTCTTCACCAAAAGGATTGTGTGGCATTAGAACAGGCTGCTGAGGGAAGCGGTGGAGTCACCATCCCTGGGGGTACTTAAAAGACGTCTAGATGTGGCACTTAGGAACATGGCTTAATGGTGGACTTTGCAGTGTTTGGTTAACATTTGGACTCTTCGATCTTAAAGGTCTTCTCCAACATAAATGCCTTTTAAGAGAGTATCATTGCCAATGTAGAAGGTAATTGCTGTAATTCAGACGGTTATTGCAGTAGGATTCAGTTTATAACTGAAACTTGCCTCTGGGTGAAATTAACTCCTTGGCACCTTTATGGGGCTCAGGTAACAGTACCTGCACCCTCAGGCCTGCCTATCGATTGCGGGTATGCTTGCATAATGGACACTGTTGACAAGAGCAAAGCGCCTACTGGTCTGCTATTCATATGCTGACAGTTCTGACTTGAACCTGTTCATAAATGACTGCTGTAGGTTTAAGATGTTGCATCATCCTTGACTGCTTACTGTAAGTTTCTGACTCGAGGTCATATCCCCTTGGCAGTCTTCAGCCCAGCGAGTTCAGTCAAACTTCTTAACTCAAATACTCTTCTTGTTGAGTGAAACTAAAATAGTGGCATGAGAACCGGAGTGGCTGAGGTGGGCGCGCGTGTTTCCTGTGTGGTAAGACGGATGTGTCAGTGGCATCCATCCAGCAAGTGTGAAGACAGCTGGTGGTACTGACTTCCCAGATGACAGCAACTAGATTTCTAGACCTCTTCTGTCCAAGCCTTAAGTAGGTGTTGATGACCTGGGTTAGTTGTATGGAAATGAATTGTGAGCATCTAAGTCTTTTGTTTTTTGGCCATTTTTTCTCTCTTGAAGTAGAGATGTAATTTGTAGCACTTGAGATTCATTTTAGGGTGTATCTAGACTAAAAAAAGCCACCCCGCTTTGAGTCATTCACTATTTAAATGTAATAACTTTTTGAAATAGTGATCCTCTGCTACCATATGTTACAGGTTACAGTAAGACATCTTTTGTCTGTGCAACAATTTGAAAATTCAGATCTAACAACTGTTGATTCACCAGTATCGTGAGGTGGCATTCACAATGAGTTGTAACTTTTCTACCACTATGAAATGGAGGAAAGCTTGATCAGGCTGAACTCACTGTAAGGTTTGTCACGCCTGTGCTTTCACCAAGCTGAACATACAGCAGACACAAAATATACTGCTGAGAGTATTATAGGGCTGGGGTTAGGACAATGTAATAATTTTCTGTTGATGCAGAAGCACTTAATTTGCTGGATTACTGCAAGCCCTGTGCCTTGGGATTGTTAGCAGGCAAACTGCTTAGTTGAGGGCCCGGAAAATTATTTCCATTTGGTGAAACACTGGCCCAGGTTGCCCAGAGAGGTGGTAGATGCCCCATAGCTGGAAACGTTCAAGGTCAGGTTGGACAGGGCTCTGAGCAAGCTGCTCTAGTTGAAGATGTCCCTGCTCATTGCAGGGGGATTAGACTAGATGATCTTTGGAGGCCCCTTCCAACCTAAACTCTTCTATGATTCTGTGACTTAAAAATCGGGATTTAAGTGAAGGTGTTAAAAAGGGTCATGTAAGTGACATTTTTGAACTCCCATGTACATCAGGAAATGACATCTAGCCATTTTTCCCAATATTTAGAACTCTGGTGCTGAAGTGTACTCATTTTAGATTGATCTCTTACTCCATCAGTTTTGACAAGTGTTTGGTATTGAGAGCAAAGAGGATGAATGGTGTGCGTGTCTTCTTCCCTATTACATTTTAGATAAGGTCTGACTATGACTGCCTGTAAAGAAGAAAAACAGGAAAAGGAATACATGAAACTCAACTGGTTTAGTTGTTCATAGTTTGTTACTGTATTTTCCTTGTATTGCAGAAAATGGACCTGTTGAAAGTAATATGCATTATTTCTTTGGGAAGTTATAACAGTTCTGTTTTTCTATTTATATTTCAATCAGATTTGGCAAAAATATTACCATTTATTGGTGTCTCATAAGATATATACATTTCTCCTATTAAAAATCTTAAGACCTTTCATTTATCAATGCGTGTCTCATTTCAGAAATAAAAATGTTTAGCCAGTGTGGGTTTATGTTTGTGATATTTGTACTTTAAGTGGAAAAAAAAAGACTTAAATCCACCCCCCACACCCCCTTTTTTTTTTCTGTAGGTGGTTTCAGACACCATCACAGGTTTTCTATCATGCAGCAACAGAACATGGAGGAAAAGATGTCTACCCAGGGCAGTGCTTATGGGAGGGATGTGAACCTTTCCAGCGGCAGAGGTTTTCCTTCATTACTCATTTACAGGTGCAGATTTTTTTTTCTTACATATAACTTAGGAAAACAGTAGGAATTTCATGGTAAATTTTCACACACCGTTCTTGCTGTCTTTCTTTTTTTCTCCAAACAGGACAAGCACTGTTCTAGAGATGCTTTGCTTGCAGGATTAAAGCAAGATGAACACGGACAAGCAGGAAATCAGAAGCCTTCCAATAAGTAAGAGACCTGACCCTTATTAGCAACAGAGAAAATAAGAGAACTAGAAATTACTGGAAGAATTTGTGTGTTTATAACTTGGCTTATCAGGTGAAACTCTGCATTTGTGGAGTCTATAACAGTAATCAAATTTGAGATCCATTACTGTAAGACAACACAGTCAAAAGAGGGAATAGATTCTGATGTGGGAACTGTGGTTGCAGTTATCATAAAACAAACAGGTAGTTCTTCAAGGTACATGGGTCAAAACTCAGAGATTCATGTTGTTCACAACATACTCTCCTGATTTTTATTTTTTTTTCCCAGCTGGACAGCATTTCATAACTTTCATTGTAACAGGAAGGTTCTGGTATCCCAAATGGAAAGTTATTTGTTGTGTGCAGTTCATCTGTTTCATACAGCTGAGGTGGATGGTCTGGTAACTTGCTGTATTCCTTCCAGTTTTATGGTCTAAATTTCATCTGATTTGATCCAGGGACTCTTGTAATAAACTGTCATTTAAACAATCAAACAAGATAAATGCTATCCCCTCAGAGTCTTCTAATTTTGTACTGCTACCTGAAATCATCTTTGGCTCTCCTTCTTCCCAAAATTATTTCAACCATGTGGAATTAATACTGGAGAGGGTTGTGGGGCTGGTTATGTTAATATTGGGAGTATTCAGGGTTCAGTTACTTCTATTAAGACTAGGTCTTTGTTAGTAACTAACTGGAATCTCTGTTGCAAGCTAAGGATCTAATTACATGGTCCCAAGCAGGCTTTTGCAGTCTGTTCTGTGGCTAGTTAAATTGCTAGCAAGCTGCTGGAGGCAACAGAGAAAACTGAGTATGAAAGCTAAGAAATTTAGTTTGGGAGTCCTGTTATTTTTATTTTATTTTTTTTTTTTTTTTTTTAGTATAAACAAATTTCTTAACAGGGACTTAAAATTGCTTTGTGGTGCCTTGTTTCATTACACTGAATAACATTCAGACCTCTGAAAACCACAGAATGAAGAACGATGGTAATGTAGTCTTAAGTACTGGGGAAGTGTGGGGTTGATACCACCTACTAGCATGATGTGATCCCAACTCTGCCTTTTCAAAAATGTTCTGTCACACAGAGAACACATCCAGTGGCTCTGTCTTCACAGGCTTCTTAAAACTGGCAGAGGTAATGCCCTCTTCTGAGGTAGAATTCCCCAGTTAGGTCAGATTCAGAAAGTAGGAATTTGTATGCATAACCATTTCTCACTGAAATATTGAGGCTGCGCTATCACAAGATACTAAGGATGTGATTTCAGAATGCAAGTTGAAATAAGAGCATTGCACTTCTCAAAGTAGGATGTTTTGGCTCTTTCTTCCACCCTTTGTTCCTTCTTGTGGCTATGTGCGCATACAGTGTTGGAACTTGCTTTAGTTTTTGTCTGATTGTGTGGCAAGTCACTTCTGTTTAAAAAGACCCTAAAGAGTTATAAAGGTGAGTTTGCCAGACGAGTCAGTTGAACAGCAGTACTGGAGTTGGCTGAAACAAAATCACTGTCAGCACTCAACGATAGTTAATATTTAGCGGTTTTATGAAACCATAGAGATCTGGTGTCTGTTACTTTTACTCTCTTCCCTCACATCTCCATTACTCCTCTTCTACCAAAGATGAAATCAGCAAACAGGATTATTTTGTTTATACAAACTGTGCAACCCATGTGATCTTACAGTGCTGTCACAGAGCTGCATTTGCATGACAGAAAAGGGCATCTAGCTGCACAAGGGAGACAAGACTTGGATCATTTGCTCTCTAGAATCAGTGACTTGTCCAGTGAAACCCTAAGGTCGATCCAGCAGGTCACCTCAAATTGGCTTACATGGTCATGTTTTAAGGTTCTGCCTTAATTTACTTTTTGCGGAGTCCTAGAAACTTGGTCAGATATATCAGCACAACACTGACGGTCCGTATGACTGAAGTCTTGTATGGGGCTCAGACAACGTAAAAAGCTGGTGCTGAAGTGAAGCATGTGTGAACTATCAACATTTAGGCATTAATTAGGCCAACTTTCTTCACTTAATTCCTCGCCATTTAGTAAAACTACACTTAATCTCAGAGAGTGGAGCTAGAGTGAGTGTTACCGGTGCTGGAAGTAAAATCTATAACAAACCACGGCCTATTCCCCTACTCATCATTTCTGTCTGTCATAGCACCAGACATACTTGAAAAAAATCTATGATGGCTTTTGCTAGAACCAGGTAGGCAAAGTTAAGGTGCATTAAAGAGTTGGTTGTATACCTTAATTCTGTATTTCTTTGCTGTTAAAGCTGTATTATATTAACTCTTCCTCTTGTGGTTTTCAGAGGTGGCTGAATATTAGATTCTGGGAAGTCAGGTAGCACTAGCACTAAACATTTTTATTCAGAGGAGGATGACAGTGTAATTATAAGTTTTTAGGTAGGAGTCGGTCTGTTACTACTTCTTAATTTTCTGGTTTATGGTTTAAAACCACTCGCATGAACTGTTTTTTTCATTTTAAACTGGGTTTCCTTGCTGTTCAGAATTTCAGAATTATACAGAAAGCCTCTGAATGGAGAATTCCGGTTTTACTCTTAGAATACTTACAGTGCAAGATGCCAAAAAAATACTCTTTCAGGCTAACTTACATTTAAAAAAATGGAACATTTACATTTGATTTATGCTACCTTTGCAAGTAAGCACTACTTGCACTTCTAATGATACTCTGTTAGCGTATTAAAAGACTTCATAATACTATTATTCAATACATCGAAGCATTGTGATACTTTCCACCGTTGATACTGCAAAACTTTCCTTTGAGATGACATTATGAGCCTTACTCATTAAGTGAAGTTGCATATTTATACATTCTAGACTCTAATTGTATGAGTAATTTCCATGTTTTACATGAGATAGAGCTTTGACTTCAGTGTTAATACTGAATATGGAGAATTTGTAACAGGTTTATAAAATACCTCGCTTAACTTGGTAATAGTCTGAAAGCTGCAGTAACAGGTAATTGGTTTTACAAATGTTTGATCTGATTTAACAATTAGATGTTTTGTGTCTTAGGTCGTAACTTCAATCACATTACTTTATACTACTCCTCACTAGCCATAGTTAATATGTCTCTTATACTGTTGTAGTGTCTAATGGTCCCAATGAGTTGTGTCATGTTTTGAATACCTGTGTTTTAAGGACATTCTCTGGCCAAATCTCAGGTGACATTTGTATAGCTGCTATCACAATTCTGGTTAAAACCTGTCTGATAAAATATTCCTTTAAATAGGTACACTTCAGGAAGTGGTTATGTCATTAGTACAATATATTACTTTTCCATCATGAATGTCATGGATGGTGAGCAGTGCTTCTTCAAGAGAAGTGTTTATTTTCACATGAAGTAAAGCCCATGACTTCTGAATACTTTTCAGTAAGGTTTATCTCTGTGGAAACAAAAGGCAAATCACATATTGACAGCAAGTATTAATGGATCTTTGTGTCTCTGTTCAGATAGGCTAAAAAAATGTAAGCTAAATTTTCAGAGGTGTTAATCTTGTAGAAAGAGGTGCAAAGCTTATTTTTATTAATTCTTTCTTTACTAATGTAGGCAGCCAGCTGCAGGGGGTACTGCCTCTACTCCCAGAGCACAGAAGGCCATTGTGAATCATCCAAGTGCTGCCCTAATGGCATTAAGGAGGGGATCAAGGAACCTTGTCTTCAGAGATTTCACAGTTAGTATTGTTTGACTTGAGTATCAGTTATTAATTGTTCGCTGCTGCTACGGGGATTTTACATTTATTCTTTTCTCTTTACTTTTGTAGGATGAAAAAGAGGGACCAATAACTAAACACATCCGATTAACAGCTGCCTTAATATTAAAAAATATTGGTAAATACTCAGAATGTGGTCGCAGGTAAGCATTGTGTGATTCTTCTAATAGCAGTGGGCAATGTTGTTTCTGTTCTCTGCAGTACCAAACAATAGGTGGGTTTTATCTATCCTTTAAGAAAATCCAAGAAGCATGTTGGCCGTACAATTTCTTTTATCTGTTTTGCCCCATTTAGTTCCCCACACAACTGCTCAGCATCATCTTACCTAATCTGGTATTTGCAGTCCAGGCTTTCC
>JANHFX010022092.1:0-10000 GCA_027560015.1 Chloroceryle amazona | reverse complement strand
TCTCCAGATTAAATTACTCTCTTGGTGTCAGGTCACAGCGTGGCTGCTAACCCCTCTGAGAACCAAACCTGTCTTAGTGAGTCTGCACAGGATCAGGGACTAAGGAATGTTCTCTGGAAAATGCGTGGTTGTTTCTGGTATTTGCTGTTGCCTGATGGATTTGAGGACTAACCCTTTTACGTGATGATTCAGAGGAAGATTGACTAGATTGCAAAATGTGAACCTATGCATAAGAAAGGAATTGATTCTAATAGTTACAGGAAATACAGCGTGGAATAATGGAATTAAAATAAGGGAGAAATGAGGTAGAGGGTGCTCTTTGGAGCAGTAGAAATCCCCTTGCTCTGGATTGCCCTCTCCCAAGGCAAAGCTACCTGTGTGAGCAGTCGGGCAGGGCCAGGATTTCAGGAGCGGGGCAGGGGGTGGACCTTTCCCTTTCATCCAGTTTCTGCTCCCAGCCTTTTAACAGTGTCCAGAACAACTTGCACAACAGCCTGCTTCAAACGTACCAGTATCAAGGCAGCCCAAGTGTAATCTTTAGCTGTGCATCTTCTGAGTAATGAAGGGAGGGCAAAGCATTGATTACACAGTTACAGTCTGTCATGTACAAGGGTGATGCGCTGGTTTGTGTGCAGTATTCATCGTTCTGCTGTGAAGTGCTTCCTGGCTCCAGGAGAACATCCCCTTTCAGAACATGGTTGCCAAAAAGCAGAGAGAGGCAAGACTCACCCAGGTGCCTTGGCAATGTAACTGTACACATAGCGGTGTGATTGCCAGCTCTGCATCACCTGTATCTTCACGCTTCTTAGTGCAATAGTCGTAGGTGGGAGGTTGATCCAGACTTGCTGTCACTTAACTCCTCACAGCTCCAAGTTGTTTGTGATAAATCCAGTTTTTGAAAGTTCGTTGAGGGGGAGAGGAACTAGCAACACGTGCTTCATATTGCACATAATTCCTATAATGTGTATTTTTTTCGTTGTAAATTACTTCAGTGACACAACTGCTCATTACAACCACTGGAAAATGTCCTCCGGTCTCCAGTGAGCATCATCTCAGGAGCACAGTCATAAAGACTGTTTTAGCTCGGCTCCACACAGCATCTTCTGGAAGAAGAGTACAAACTTCTTGGGTCAAAAATAACATGATAAAACTCTATTACACTAATGCCAGGCTCGGTTTATTTTTAAAATGAGGCCATCTCTTGTATCTTCAGTTAAAGTTCTTCTTTTGAAGTGTTTCTCAGTATAGTAAGGATGCTAAAAGCTCCTCTTGCCAAACTAAATGTTATTCCTCACTCATAAGAGTTTTCTAGAGGTTGCTACAGCACAGTAATGGAGCACTTTGTTGGTGTATGGTCTGACCTCCCCTGAGAACCACTGCCCCAGCCTTGCCCGGAAGGAGAGAAAGCATTAGCTGTTCACCTTTAACTCAGCTCTTTTCCCCGTTAATTTTCACCAGGCCTTGCCTGATGATACAGTTCCAGTGTTTTTTTCTGTTGTGGATGATGGCAGGGCTGGAGTGCACAGCCACCATCACTGTCAATTCCTTCCTGCCCACCTGCCTACCGTTTGCATATCCTAGATTCCAATAATTTTATTACTAATAAAAAATACTTTCAGTTTTTTTCCTTTTAGTTTCACTCCAGCTTCAAAGGGGGTTAGCCTGCAGGGAGAAGTACTGGAGCACGTAGTGCGGTTTAAGTCACATCACTGCCGAAGATCTCCCTTGTGGCTTGCAGCAAGTCATGGCACATGGAACCATCTCATCTGCTGTAACATGGAGATCACAGTCCTGCCCTGCCTTGTGGGAAGATAAATCATCAGTTTATTGTGATACAGTGACGTGCAGCAGCGAGGGTTACCCGTAATCATCCGGGCATGCTCCTTCTCCAGGTGCTTATTAGGCTGTCAGTCGTTCCTTGCACGGGTGGCTGCAGAGAGCTTTGTGGCTGACGTCCTTTTGCCTGCTGGGTAAGGTGATGTGTGTGCAGACTGCAGAGCCTGCCATGGGCAGTGAGTTGAAAGCTGTGGAGCCAAAGGGTTGCTCTGTGTCCTTCTGTGTGGCAGAGGGTGTGCCTGCAGCGCCCGGGGTTGCAGCTGCGGTTGGGGTGGGTGAGCTATGCGTTGCTGGATCTCTTGGGTGAGGGGGATTTTGCGAAGAGTGGTTTGAGTTTGTGGATAGTTTCAAGTGTCAGAGAATTCAAGGTTGATAATAAGGAGACAAGTTACCACCAGTTTGTGGTGAGATGGCAGTATGCTCTTAAATTACTGCAACTTCAAAACCATCCTGGGTTGGTTTTAATAGCCTGTTGGTTTTCACATGGTTGTGTCACAACTTGCTATTTCTCACAGCATTGTTGCCATTTGTGTCTTGACTTCTCTATCTGTGATAATCGGAGAGAAATCTGGGGTGATACCTTAAAAAAAGCCGATTGCTTTGTACTGTCAGTGAAAAGAAATGCAGTATTAGAGTAACAAGTCTTGTGGTAAGGTCTATCTTGTGGTCTTAATGCTGGGTGGCTTTTGGACAGCTGGTTGTTTTTTAGTTAGCAAGAGCTCTGTTGCTCCTCCAGGCACTGCAATATGCCAGTGGGACTGTCCTATCTGCATCACCTAGGGTCAGTAGGGTTTAGAATCTCTTTTCTACTATAAGCCTCTGAAGTCTTGGCCAACTGACGTACCACTGACCTTGTAGTAAAATCCACAGTGCATCAAAAATTGAATCCACTTGCTGCAGTCCCTGTGACAGGAGGTGCCTGCACTACGTATTTCTGCGTGTGGTTTGTGTTTCCCCCCTACAAAGTAATGCTGTAAGTTTATTAGAATGTTTTAAATTTAAATCTCAGGAGAGTCCAATGGAGGACTACAAGGATGCTTAAGGGACTGGAACACATGCCTTATGAGGAAATGCTGAGACACCTGGGACTCTTCAGTCTGGAGAAGACTGAGAGGGGATTTGATAAATGTTTATAAATATACAGGGGCTGAGTGTTGGGAAGAGGAAAGGGACAGCCTCTTCTCATTCGTGCCCTGTGATAGGACAAGGGGAAATGGATATAAACTGGAGCACAGTAGGTTCCACCTTAACATGAGGAGGAACTTCTTTACTGTAAGGGCCACAGAGCACTGGAATGGGCTCCCCAGGGAGGTTGTGGAGTCTACTTGTCTGGAGATTTTCGACCCACCTGGCTGCATTCCTTTGTGACCTGTGCTAGATTGTATGGTCCTGCTCTAGCAGGGAGGTTGGACTCGAAGATCTCCAAGGTCCCTTCCAACCCCTGACATCCTGTGATCCTGTAAATAGCCTTTGAATCCCCTCTAGGAATGGCCTGGGTACACCAGGCTGGAGCTTAAGGCTTGATGCAAGGCTGCAGAAGTTCATCTCCTTGTGCCCTCTTTGACTTGTTGGAGTGGTTGCACAGCCACTCTGTGTCAGCGAGAGCGATGTGGGGGTTGAATATCCCAGTGAGGAGGGTTTCCCACCTGAGTTGGTTATTTACGTGCTTGTGTTTCAGGGATGTTGAGCTTACATGTCAAAGCCATGTGCTTTGCAGAGGGAGCAGTGGCTCCATAGTGTACTGTCATCAGACCAGGACAGTCAAATCAGAGGTGGCTCTTGGTGCCTCCAAGATATGTAATCATATTTTCAGAGGGAATGTCTCTGAGTTTTTCAGTCTGATGCGGTCATTTAACTACCAGCTACCATGCAGTCTGAGAAAGCTGAGCATGTGCTCCCGATAAACGTCTGCACCTCAAATACCTGTACGTCACATGTCCCCCAGTAACTCATGGGGAGAAAAAAAAGGCAGCAATGTTCCCGTCTCGTGTTAGAGAGGACTCTTCCTGCCACATGTAAGCTACCTTACTGGGTCCCGAGACTACTGAGTTTCTATTAAAGGTTCTTAGTTATATATAAAATCTGACTTCTGAGCATTACTTTATTTAATACCACCACTATTGCACTGAAGCATCAGGGAATCCCTGCCTATTTTTTGATTGATGCTCCTCATAAAAAATTCAGTGGTTTTAGGTTTAATTTCTGCAACACTTTAGGACTAATTATATGATAGCTTGCTGCCAAAATTCCTTGGGTTTGGCTCCTGCAGTAAATCTTCTGTGTTGGATTCCACTCTGATTGTTTGCTGTGGATAATGAGCATCTACTGCATTGCTGTAATCCCCTGTATTTATTGCATAAACAGTCAATGAAAATGGAAGAGCAGGTTGAAAGCTTCCTGCTGGTGTGCGAGTCTCTGGGAGTTGTGAGTGAGGAATATTGGAGAAGAATGAAGTTAAATTCCATATCCCAGCCTGTGCCTTCCCACAGCTTCATCTCATTTTATGCACGTAGTTAATTGGGCTTGCTTTTTTTAAAAATTACTAGATAAGTAATTAAAAAAAAAAAAATCTTCCTAGCTAATGTTGAAAGCTGCTGTATCTAATAAATACACTTTAATAGCCAGTTTCAGTAATCTACTTTCCTGTCCTTACTGGTCACTACTTGTTTTATAAACTATTAATTATGGTGACTATTGCAATACTAAATAATAATGAAACTCATTGTCATGGTAGTTTCTTTGCTGTGATTCAAAAGGTGCAAGTCCATACTGGGAATCAACATCTGTGTATTACATGCTGATGTGCTATGGTGCCCGAGAGGTGGCTTCTGGAGCAGAACCAAACCCTGTTTTCAGCAGCAGACTCAGCACAGGGATCCCTCTAGCAAAACTGAGTGAAGATTCAAAGCACAACTTGCAGAGATGGGACCCAGAAAGGCTTTAGCTACATCAACCAGACTGCAATGCACTTGCTCAGCAACAAGTCCTGACTAATGAGCTACTTCTGCCCCTGCCCTTTGTCCCCATGTGCTTCTACCCTGTGTATATTCAGGGCCCGCTCAAACTCAGAAATTTTCCTGGCCTGGTGGTGCCAAGATGGCTCACATCCAAAGTGAGCTATCCTTCCTCCCACCAGTTTGGCTGATGCAGTAACCTCCCTTTGGAGCCATCGTTCTCCTGACACGAGTAATTTGATTTTTAAATGCGTGAAACCCTCACCTGCTTAAATTTGACTTTCAGGCATTTGCAGGAACTCAGATCAAGATCTTTGCCCGTACAAACACCAGCCTCTGTGACGCCCGTGCACGGCAAACTGCAGGGGAAGGCTGAGGGGGGAAGCAGCAAATACAGTCAAGTGGAGGTACTGAAAAACTTGCTGCAGCTGTAGATGAAGTGACTTTTGTGGTTAGGATGCTTGAAAAAGTCCATGACCTGGAGCAGGTATGTGGAAAGAAGATGCTTACAACTTCAGTAGTGAGTTTTTAATTAATTAGCTGCAGACAGTTAGTTTAAATTACTTTCCTCTTCAAGATTATCAGCATGTCTTCCCTCAGCCTCTGATGCCGTGATCTTCAGTGTATCTCCATCCACCTGAGATAATGTCATACTCCTGACACAACCCTTCCTGGCTTAGTCTCACTAACCCAGCTGCAGCACATACCCGAGTGTTCTTCCTTCTGAAGACTTGGCCTGAAGAACTGACCCCTCTGAGCCTCCCACTCCCCAGTGATCATGCTCACCAAGCCCCCTGAGCCTTGACCTTCATTTCTACCTTTGCCACGTCTACCCCTTACGGTGCCTTCACTGACCAAAGACGACACCACTGGAGCAGCAGCAAGGTAGGACTCTGCTTTAGTGCCCAGCTCAACCAGCCCAACTCTAATAAAGCTGAACTTTGAGCTTGACAGAGCAGCCAGCCAGGCACCTTGAAGGACAGCAAGCTCTCACACAGCTAGTTATGGATTACCAAGGCAGCTACCTCATCAAAGTGCCCCGGGGTTACTCTTAGGACATAAATCACTGCTTGGCAGACAGCACCCAAGGAAGGGAGGCTATCATGGGAATTTAGCCCACGGGGATCTTGCAGCAAAGCCCACTGTTTAGAATGGTACTTTCAGCGTGGAAGAGTACACAGCCTAGTTGGTTTGAGTCCTGCCCTTGCTTGGGCACAGTACACTAACATTTTGCCACATGCATTTGTTTTTCTTCAGCTTGCAGCCTCTGCAGACAGGGTGAAGACAGACTAAGTGAAAATAAAAACGGAAAGGAGGGGGAGCCCAGGAAACATAGAACAAGATTAAATATGCATAGGTGCAGAAGTAATAGTAATTATACTGCTTTCTGAATTAAACCACTCAAGCCAGAATCACTTAAGACCAAACACAGACTACTGGCGGCTTAGTGAAAAGAATTTATTAGAAACTGTTAAGCACTACATAAAACTAGTTTCAAGAGTATTTTTTTTCAGTAGACAGCACTCCAACCTTGTGTTACAAACACCATATTGTGGATGTTGGACAGCCACAGTGCTCCTAAGAGCCATCTTTAGCTGAGATACTCAAGCAGCACGCACAGGGAGACAGTGGAAGGAGTGCAAGAAAAACGCTTTTGATTTGCATAAGTTCCCAGAAGTTCTACAGCTTCGTACTTGTTTTCCTCAAGGCAATTTGGACCCAATGAATTACTGATACCACAGAGGCATCAACCGAAGGGCCGCAGCCTCCCCCCTCTTGCTTTGCCATCAGTGCTAGTGCAGGTTGGGACTTCCTGTACAAGGAGCTTCAATAAATAGAAATACAGCATTCATGATATTTTAACAAAACCGTGACTGCCAGGGTCAAGTACGTGTTGTCTTGGGCAGTCACACGCTGCTGCTGGGGAAAAATAGGAATCATCTACTTATTAAGGCAATGCATGTTTTTATTATTTTTTTTTTAAATTCAGCATAGAAATTGTAACGAACGGCATATGTTCTGATAAATTCTGAAGTATTCCATCATAAAAAATAAAGTTACTGATCACATGCTACTCTGATATTCTTCATTATGTTTTGAAATACAGTGGAGCATCACTATAGTCACCGCCCCAACAACATGGTAGCGACAGTTTATCATCCAGCTAGGAGCTGAAACACAAGAAATTAATGATCCCTCCCCTCTCCTAGTTTAAATCCTCCATTGTTCCTTCCCATCCATTTTCCACCTCAACTCTAAAAGTGAAAAGAAACCCCACAGAACATTTACGTGTCTCCTGAAAGGAGCTTCATAGCAAGGCTCAACTGTACAAAGATATAAAAAGGTAATTAAAATCCAAAAATTCTGATAAGGAAAAATCTAATCAAAGTAAGTACGCACGGCGTGATAAACCAGGAGAGACATAGCAATTTGCTACAACATGTTTCAAAAAGTGCTAACCCATTTTAGCTTTAAACAGCTCGAAAGATCGTACAAATTGCTACCACAGTGTAAAACTGAGTATTTGGAAAAAGCTGAAACCTGGCTTGACTGTAGAAAACTTATTATATCTGTTTCTAATTTACATAGTATTTTTATTTAGGCACACAAAAATAAATACAGAAAGTCAAACGTTTCATTAAGTCTGAAGAAAGTTATAGTTAAAACCAAGAAATCAACCGCTGTGACAGACATGACTTTTTTACACATATAGATCTCTCTATATCATCAGGTGTGTATATAGGGGTGTATATCCCTTATTTCATCCTCAGGCTTCTGCAGAAGTTACTTACAAGTTAAGACTGTTTTTTTTGCCAAGGAGAGTTAATTTGGGAAGTACTCGCTATGAAGACATCATTTCTCAGAAAACTCATTTGATATTTTCGATCAAAATGGTTCATATTCATGCTTTTGGGCAAGCAGACTTTGGGCTGGAGCAGAATCCAGGCTGAGCCCACACCAAAGGCTGTTACTGCACAGCAGGACGGGAAGGGGAGTGCTGAAATTTTAATAGCCCTGAGAGAAAGGGAACAAAAGTTTCTCTCTCAGAGGATGACCCCTTCTCCACTCAAATCTAAAGGATCCCAGGGCTGTCCTTTCCCTAAGAAGCACAGACTGATCTCAGCATTCCAGGAACCTTCCTCGCTGCTACCCCTGGAGAACTGGTTTTACCTTTGGTGTAAGCATTCCCCTAGCACATCCAATGACCCCACTTTTCTTTTTTAAAGTGCTGTTGGGTACAGTACCTCTACTATCCTCTCTACATGAAAAGTGCTCAGGGAAGTAGAAAAGCTGCTGCACGTGACTTCAGATTGTGTGCATTCAGTGATATCAGTCTGGTGATCCCTGCCACCGCCCCTAGTTAGCAAAAGCAAGTATTCTGCAGCTGAGATTGGCACAAGTGCTGGTCTCTGATCAACCGGGAGCCTAGTAACAAATTCCAGCTTTCTTGACTTGACCTGAAGAAGAGACTGGTTTCTATTTCTGAACATCCAGCTTTAGCACACTCACTCCCTACTAGCTAAGGGGCAGGGTTAGACATGAACTGAGGTTGTCAGTGTGTGGTGACAGAGCTTTCAGCAAATAAAAATGATTCGAGTTCATCCCGCTCTCTTGAAACAAAACTGAAAAATGTCAACAAACGAAACCAAGCAGCATAATTTTTATTTGGTGTTACAACAGATGTGCAGCATCCACGGTTTTGGACCCTGCTTTTTACTGTTTATGATTTTTCTTTTTAAAATCTAAACAGTTCTTCTGTTTGGACAACTCCATGTGCTTTTTTTATATACACAATGTGACCCCTGCATTCAGCCTGTCCAGTTAACGCAAGAAATATTTGTCAAGGCAATACATTATTTATCTTTGCTATAATTAGGGAGAAATCAAAAGAAGAAAATTACTTTAATCTGACCGATTACATGTACTGTACATACCTGTTCCAAACCCAATGTACTCAGAAGTTTCTAATTTAATGCACTCTGTTATTCAAGTCAAAATGCTGTACATCTAAGTATCCACACAATCGTACATTCCTAATGATTCTTCTTTACACCTTTTACTTATTTTTTTAGACATCTGTTTTTAAAAAGGAATAAAGAAGTTGCCCTGCAGATCTATATTTCTTTAGAACAAAACATTATATACTACATTGAAAAATAATTTTATCAAAACCAGATTCAAATCACTGTCATGTACAATTTTCAGTTAATGGTTCATGTTGCAATTGCACTTTGCAGATAAAATAAAATTAAAAACTGAAAACACGTTCTATTTCCTTTCACAGGAGACTGCTTCTTCAGGATTTTTCTTCCGTGAATGTTTGTATTTGTCTACATACGCTTTCACTAGATTTGCCACTTTTGCAGAATTAACTTCTCCACTCTTGCTATGACAAACCTACAACAGTTGTAAAGAAAAAAAAATAAATGCTTGAAAGGTTTCTGTTGAGTTGCCACAGTATTATTTTCCCAACACCCCAGGTTTCTCCATCTCAGGCAGAACAACTTTGGAAACTTCTAACATTCCCCAGTTGCTTCTGAATTCCCATTCAACTCTTTCACACAAAAAGCGAGTTACATTTTGAGGAGCTAAGAAAGCTCTTGTGGATGGAGAAAGACGAAGGTTATTTTTGCTTTGCCAGCTCCCCTTCACAGCAACTTCCCAGAAGACTAAGAAATCCAGCCCAGACCCTGCTTCAATTGAAATGTATGCATTTCAGATCGCTTAACTTACTTTATCTACAGCTTTCCGCACAATTTCTTTATATTCTTCCTTAGTGATGTCTTTATTTTGGTAGAAAGGTTTAATAGCTAGTTTGACCTCTTGTGCCGCTTTTTCTTGAATTAACAATTTCTGATGAAAAAACAAACTTGAGTGTTACTTTTCTCTGCCTGCATATATATACTTTATCACAAATCAAAACTTTTCTGTACAGTTACCATGGCAGACTAGAAACCCATGCTCCCCTCACGTTCCAGCTCTCCTGAGAGCTGCCCAGGTATCACCAAGAACAGAAAGTTTTCCCCACAGCAATTAAGGTAGTGTTTGTAATAGTGCTGCTTTAAAGAAGATTTCATTAAAAGAGAGTCAGCTTGCTGGTTTATGTCCTACACCCACCACAAAAGTATAACAAACACAATGGTATCAAGTGTATTACACAGAAGGGGTATTGTCACATAGTTTGCTTTTTTTTTAACCATATCAAAATT
>JANHFX010022091.1:28991-57731 GCA_027560015.1 Chloroceryle amazona | reverse complement strand
AAGAGACTGGACATGGCCCTTAGTGCCATGATATAGTAATTGGAGTTGGATCAGGGGTTGGACTCGATGATCTTGGACGTCTTTTCCAACCCAATCTATTCTATGATTCTATGATTCTATGATCTTTGCAGTCCAATAAATTACTTTATACTGCTTTTACAAAGCGAGAAGTGTTCCATTCAGACAAAGGATAAATAAGAAGCAGAAGGTAGTGATGTATCTTGCGAGTGTTGTTTTAGGAGCACAATATTCCTAAGAAATAACTGTGCATTGTGCCTTCACTCCTGCAATCAGCAGAGAATGGAGATGACCAGGTATGCTCTTCTTAGGCAGCAAGGGCCCTGGCAATGACAAAGCCAGTTTCTACTGCAGTACTTAAAAACTTGTGTATTTAGTGACTCATGCCATGTCCATACAAAGTGAAAATCACAGAAAAGTATATCTGGAAAGACCTCTATAGTCAGATCAATTATACCTCTGTCACTTTTTATGGATGTTTTTAAAGAATCCAATGATGGTGACTCCACAACCTCCTGAGATAATCTTTTTTATCCTGTCACTACTCTTACCTTCATAAACAGTTGTTAGTCTGAATCTTTCTTTCTGCTTCTCACCTGGCTATTTTTTACCTTACGTTTGTGCCTAATTAATTTAATCATGCTTTTTATTCATCCTGTAATTTTGAATTTTAATCTCATTCTCCAGCTTGCCTGACATGCCTCTCACCACGCTGTTTGAAAATTTAAGAGATATATTTTTATTACATTGTCTGAGTTATTGGAGCAAATAAATAGAGTATTAAGCACTAAACATATCTTGTAAATAATAACTTAAATGAAGTGTACCTCGTGCACAGGGGGAAGAGGGTGTACTGGGAAGCTCGGTGTGTGAGCTCACGTATGGGTGGAGAAAAACAATCAGAAGAGTCATTTTTATATTTGCCAAACATGGAATCCTTATCTCATTTATTGCTTGATCGAAGCATACATGAGCAAAGTACAAATTCCCTAGCTCAGGTATGGACCTTCCCATATGCCACTCACATACATGCATTGCATGTACTGCTTAGATTATTTATCACAGATGTGAGATTGTAGATAAAGGCATGATAAGAGAAAACTGGAGGGATCTAGGATGTGCCAGAGCAGTTCCCGGAGACAAAGTAAAGTATTGGTTTATTGACTTGTCAATGGCTTCTGACTCAGAAGTTCTTCATGGGTGCCTCACACATAGATGTTTGAATTTCTAACCCCTTCTACTGTAGAGATGAGGTCTACCCACTTCAAAAAGATTCATTATTTACATGGTAGACACTTCTGTCTCACAGATCTCATTCACTGTAAAATGGTTAAATGTGTTGTGATGTCCAGGAAAGTCTTATGAGAACCCAAGTCTGAAATTTTGTAGACTTGCATTTATTAAAATTCTTGTACGGGTCATATCCTAGGCTACGGCTTTGTATTGTTCTTTAAAAATTTTGCCAGACCGAAGGCTTTGCACTGAAGCATATCCTCCCTGAATAATCATGGTACGTCTTTAGCACTTCATACACCTTTTTTTTTTTCTGGAATCTTGTTATTTTACATGAGGAGCTACCCCAGAAGGATTTTATCTCTTGCTGACAGTAGATTTATCTAATAAGACAGTGGCCTCAGCACAGCATGTGACAGGTTGGCATTAAAGTGCAAGGATGAAGATGCAAGGTCTACTGAAATATCATTGCAAGTCTTTGGGTCAGTCAAGTCAGGGTCAACCCTACAACTTCCAGCCTGCCTGGAGGAGGATTGGAGTCAAATTCAATTCCCTGAACCTTTCTCACCAGGGAAGCCAGCAAGTATGTTTGACCATTTATATGCAGACTTGTAGAAAGTGAAGCTAACTGAGAAGTTAGGATATGAATGCAGTCTTGATACAAAGTTAACATGACTCTTACACATCAGAGATAGTCCATATGTAAATGAATAATTATGTCCTTTAAACTAGCATATGCTAAAATGAGAACTATTATTGTTTTAATATATATTATGGAGACAGCTTCTACAAAGAATGCTCTAGCATTTTTTAAAAACATTTCATAAAATTTTATTTTAATAATTCATTTTGGTAATTTAGATAGTATATGTTTCCTTCGTACCACTTTGAGACACAGACAGCCCTTTCAAAAAAAAATTTCTTTTGGCTTCTGCATAAAATATGGCTCATTTTTAGTATTATAGGGGTAAGATTTTTTTTTCCCCCCAAACTTCAGCTTTCACAAAAATGAAAAGTCAGAAACCACCACTATAGTTAAATAAACTGATTGCCACCTTTTTGAGAAGAGAAATACAAAACAAAACAAACCACCCAAAAAAAAAAAACAAAAAAACAAAAGAAAGAAAATTAGATTGCCTTATTAGGAATTCCTTACCTTTCCAAAATATTTTAAAGTATTTTTAATTCACAGGTTCATTGATGACAGATGACTTCATTAATTATATCTTCTTCCATTCTTTTTTTTTTTTTTTTTAAATGTCCCTTCTGTGAGAGGCACTGGAAACCAAACTGATATATTGTCATCCCTGGAATTTTGTAAGATTAGCACTATTTACAGAAGAGAAGATCAATATTGTTTTTAATCATCCTGTGCTTGAACTGGCATTTTATACATCATTTTTGCTGCTGAATGGCAAAGTCTTACAGTGAGTGTAGCTGTACAGTATATAATGCCTCTGAGAAATAGCTAAGGTACTGTTATGACATATTTCTGAATACAGCACAATTTCTTCACATTACAAAAATATTGAGACACATGCTTTCATTGTGTGGAAAGTACAGATTAGGTATGTAAGAAAAGATAAGATGAACTTTGGGCTCACCTTTTGAAAAGACGCTTTACATGATTGAATATCTGCCACAGAGTTAGAGTTATAGTATTTGGCATCCTAGATGGAAGGGACAGCCAAAATTCTCCTTAGTGCTGCTGCTGCCAAAAGATGCTTCCATTAAATTACAATAGTGAGGATAAAAACTGAAGTCAGGATATTTTCAGAACTGGTCATTAACTACCGTTGCTTGAACGTTGGATGTGTTTCCCTAGACAATAATGAGAGTATTCAGAATCAGACACAAATTTGAGAATATATTTTTCTAAATATGAGCTGAAACAAAAATCAAGTCATGTAAGTAAAGAAAATATACGGTTGAAATATTGTATCTCAGATCATTTCATTAAAGCAAAGGACTAAAAGACTGGTAAAGTCAGTGCGAGCATTATTATTTGCTTTAGAGATGGCTAGATCAAGTCCTAGCAGCTTTGTTCTGGGAAGAAAAAGAGAAGGAGAAAAACATGAGGGAGAACTGCATTAAAGACAGAAATATGAGATAAAAGAGTTGTGCTGCAAGAAATGCTTACAGATTTAGAACTTGAACCTAAGAGAATTTATTTTCTGATTTACACTGCAGGACTTAACACATGAAGTGCTGTAGAAAAGCATTTTAATGCTTTCTGGATAATTTGTTTCTCAATTCCAGGATATTTTAAAGTTCTTTTCCCTGTGGAGAAATACTGTAAATATGGTTAACAACTGTAATATCTGGACACTGTTAGAGGGATGCTAACAGAGAGGGTTAACAGCTTGTGCGTGTACAAAATACTTGAAGTCAGACAGAAAGCCATTATTATGACCTTGTGCTGACCACATTCTATGAAGTGTTACATGATCAGGGACAGGGAAGTTGCTTAATGGAAGTTATATAGTAGCTAGATGTATCCTTGTCACACTTCATCTAAACTGATACATTGCAATGGTCCTCACTGCTCAGACCTGGCAATTACTGTCCAATTCCAATCTATTCCACACTGCCACTATAATGAAAAATAATTAGGAGCCTGAAAATGAGTTTTCACATGAAATGGTTTCAGTGCTTGGACACAATCGCCTTTGGCAGATGGCTTTGGGTTTGCTTTAATATAATAAAGACAGTTAATCATCTCTAAAGAGTGCACAGAATGAATAAACTTTTAACACTACTTTCTCCTCTGAAACTCTCATATTGATCAAATGTTTAATACTGAAGACTTCATTTTTCTATGCGTGAGTGTTCTTAAATAGCTGTTACCCAGGAATCTCCACATGTTCTGATACATCCTGAAGAAGAACCAATTTAACCTAGGTGCCAATTTCTTGATACTGGAGTTTCTAAATTAATATGAAAAAAACAACCAACCAACCAATCAAAACACAACAAAACCAAACCGAACCAAACAGCATAGAAAACTCTTTAAAAGTACAAATCTTTGGAATGTTTTAATGAACTCTAACTAAGATTACATGAATTGTGGGAAGTAATGTGACATAATAGTAGTAGGATTATTGATAACTTTCATAAAACATGTGCCAGTTGTAATCAGCATGGAAACTGATAAGAGTGGGAAGCACTTCAGTTATCTGCAGTGCTGTTATTAGTCACTTTAGGCTCTCTTTGTAGCCAAGGTAAAGAAATAGGCACATTTAAGGTGCAATTGGTATGACCTGTATGAGATGACTACTTGTGGTTGTGATGAATTACACCCCAGAAAGCATATCAGTTTCTCTTCCCTGAGTATAGCCCAGAACCACTAGCTCAGATGTAGATGTCAATAGTCTTCAAAGTTAGATTCAATAAATCTGCCTTGAATAACAATTTGATTTTCATTAAACTATTTGCTAGGTTTTGTGACAGATTTGTGTATTTCGATTTAGTACACAAATTAAGAAACACTGAATATCTCTTATATATGTTATATATCATATTGCGTAACAATCTGAATACAGAAGGATGGCTGAAAGTATTTTCATTCCACCCAGTGAACTCTGAATTATACATCTAAGCAGTATAACAGAAAATAGAGATATTGTTCTCCTGATATGGAAAAAAAATAAAAATAAAAAAAAAGAGGTTAGTTTATTCTTTTCCTCAAGAACTTAAACAAGCAGGAGAAAAACATGGTAAAAGTTGTATGACATGTTAGCAAATGAAGACTATGTAGTCATGTAGCTTTTGATTATTTTTTTGTGAAGAGTGGAATAAATTAATGGAAACAGATGAGGAAAGAGATGTAGACATGAACACTATGGAGAAAGGAATATAAAATGGCCTGGTGGTAATGTTAGAGAATAATGTTGAGATAGAGAACAGATCAAGTATTAAGAAATCTGAAAGTAGGAAAACCCACCAAAACTATGGAAAGCATTCCAAATGTCCCACAGGCCTTATTTTGTTTGCTTCTACTCAATACCTGTGTCGTTTCTTTTTGTAGTTTTTCTCCCAGGACACAGGGCAGTGAGAATAGGGAGCATGTCATCTTAGTCATAATCTCAGTCAGAAAGAGTTGTTTTCCCTTGGAAACATCTGGTTACAATGTCCCCACTGAGATCCCTCTTCTGTTTTGTTTCTCTGTAGAAAGCTTTGTCTTTGATTGTGTCTGTAGAAGCTCAGTTATAAAAAGCAGGAAAAAGAAAAACAAAACAAAACAAAACAAAAACCTGAGAGAGACTAATGATCAAGTCCCTTAACAAAAATCTAGATGGGAGTCTGGACTATATTTAATACTTTTCAGTTCACTATTGGTTAGCTGTAGAATAATTTTTTTTTTTTTTTTTTTTCCACTGGCAAATGTTTGTAGTAGGCATCTTGATTATTTTCCCCTCTGTATGTTTATAATTTGTTATTACATTCATTAAAAATATAATTAAATTTTAAAATACAATTTGCTACATATATTTATCTAATTATTAAAACAGTGCTTGGAAGCAATATTTATCTGTCTGTTTTTTTAAATTTTCCTTTTTCATTTCCAATGAGGTAAGAATTCAGTATTTTATAAGCATGCATGTCACTAGGAAAATAAGTTGTATTCCAGTAGGCTAATTAATACAGAAAACTTGAAACATTTCATATATTATTTTAGATGGAGAAGTTCTACAACAAAACATAATGGAAAGCAAAAATATGTCTTTTTAAATGAATTACTAAGTGAAGCTCTAAACTGTTTCTTAAAGAATTAGCAATCATCAGGTTGCTAATCAGGTTTTTCTTTTGCTTTTACATTATTACTTTTTTTAGTCAGTCTTGAAAACTTTTAACTCCTTTTTATCTACTTCACCTTTTGACATGTTTTTACCATCTTGCTAGTTCTGTGGATATCATTCTTTGATACAAAATTAGAGTTTTGAGGCTGTCTCATTCCCATAGTTTTTTTTCTAATTCTAGTTTAAAATTGCTGTGAGATGGAGATTATAAGTAGAAAAAAAAATAAAAAATCAAATAACTTGATTGCATATTTTCATTTAATACTAAACCCCATAATTATTTATTAATCAAGCAGATTTATTAAAATACGTATTTTGAAGGAATGTTGAATGCAAGTTGTAAGTGGTCTGAAAACTGATGAGCTTAGATCACATAAATGTTCAGTTTTTTTCTTATTTCTAGTACATTCAACTACATTGACTATCAAGCCAACTTCATATAATAATTTTTTTTGCCTCCTTTCTTTCTTTACAGTCTAAAGGTATTCATATGTCTCACTCCCTGATCATTTTGCTTTTGATGTTTTTTTCTAATTGTAAAGCTCACTGTTCTCAACAAGATCATGTATACTTTAATGACTAACAACATATATCACCAATGTTATGATGGAAATTTCCTTTTGAGACTACTAAATTCTTTGCAGTGTTTAAAACTCATGTAAAATATCCATCTAATTTCATTGTCTGAAGAAATTTCTGAAGAAATTCCATTTTCTGCTTTCACATTGACCTTCTTTTACAAAAAAAAAAAAACAAACAAAACCAACCAACCAAACCCCCAAAAAAACAACCAACCAAAACAAAACAACCCACAAAAGAAGCCCTTGCATAGAAATCTTATCCATGTATATAAATATCTTTGCATACAGAGACTACTGCAAATTATCCTGATAGCTGCTGTATTTTCACAAAGGTTATAGTTAACTTTTAGTTTCTGCAATTAAAGGAAAAATAGTCTAGAGGACCTGTGGGTCTAGCCATTAACACATTTTACAATAAATATCCTTGTGCAATTAATTCACTAAGGAGCAGTGCCAACTTGTGGCACCATGTCCAGCTGGGACAGTGCATCAAAACTGAGACTCAGACTGGAGGAGAAATGGTTGTGAAATTTATTTCTCACATTCATCAGAATGGTCATATGTCTTTTTGATACCCAGTATGGTTCAGACACTGTTAATTTTTCTTTGTTAAAAAAAAATTATTAAATCACAAAATTTGGGTACACAGACAAGCATGCTTGGAGAAAAGGTGGGGAAAATTAATTATGATTATTTTTAAAAGAATGTGCATTTTTGAGGCAGTAAAAAAATTTATAATGCAGTTATTTTTTTCTCTTTTTTCTGTCCTTTTGGACACATCTTTACAGATTTATTTTTTTTTTGTCAGATTTTCATCTATATTTTCTGCATTCAGGTGTTTCTTTAAGAAAGAATAAAAGTAGTGCAGAAAAAGAACTCTAGAAATTGGACCAATCAGTAAGTCAGAGGTAAATAAGTATGTATGTGGAGCCACGGTGGGGCCAGTGAGAAGTGAAGGTGTAAGGAAAATGAGACTATCAAAGTGAAATATGTTTTCCTGGTGTTCATTGAATCATAGAATCTTATGTCGGAAGGGAACTAAAGGATCATCTGGTCTAACCTTTCTTGGTAAAAGCACAGTCTAGACAAGATGGTCCAACACCCTGTCCAACTAGTCTTAAAAATGCCCAATATTGAGAAATAGACCATTAGCATGGGGAGATTATTCCTGTGACTGACTGTTCTCATCATGAAAAATTTTCCACTTGTGTCCAATCAGAATCTCCCCAGAACTAACTTGTACCCATTGCCCATCATATTTTCTATGTGACTCCTTGCAAAAAGGAAATTTCCATCTTCTTTGTACCTACCCTTTAAATACTGGAACATGGTTATAAGGTCTCCCCTAAGTCTTCTTTTCTTAAGGCTGAACAAACTCAATTATTTCATCTTTTCTTTATATGGCAGGCTCCCCTAGTCTTTTGATCATCTTTGTGGCCCTGAAGAGTCTTTGTGGTTTTCAACATAATAATGCAGAAACTGGAGAATAGCAAGTTTAAGACAGATAAAATTGGGATTATTCAAATAATTTTGTATAGCATGTTGAATGAGAGCCTGTCTGAAGGTATACCATAATACAGTTGGAAGACTGTATTATAGTACTACAGTTGGAAAACATAAGCCAGATGCATCTGAAACTACTCGTCACATGTGTGAGTTCCTTAGATAGAAGTAGAATTGTCCCTTTATTTAGAAAACAGAAGCAAAGAGGTATAGTCAGGCAGTCACAATAATGTCATCAATACAAAGGCACTTGTAAAAGGTAACCACTAATAGTGTTGTATCAATGCGATGGAACGCAGCACCAATATACATCCCTATAAAGCCAATGTCCTAATCAAGACCAATGGACCTCACACAACACTCTGACATCAATAGCAATTTTTCCACTACAGGATGTATCTAGTGCTTAAAAATCATCTTCTCTAAGGCCAATTTCCCTTTGAAGCTATGTCATTTTGGATGGGACATAAGTCCTGTATGTTATAGATATAGCATATTAAGTATGTATTTGTTCACTAAGTATGTAGGATAACAATTTTATATTGAGTGCCACTAGCTAACAGACAATAGCAGCTTCAAAAGAAAATGTGTAATATTTTAAGACATACTGAACATATATATATATGAACTAAAACCTTCATAATATGCCTAATTTGTTTATGTTGTCATTTCACATGTAGTCTGCCTACGTAACACCACATGCCAGGAACTCTTACTGGAACATGCAGTAATGTGATATAATTGGTAAATGTCAAATTCCATGCTTACAATCAATTATGCAATCAGATTGTGAGCAGGCATCATTTTTAGAGCTGCAAATCATTTCTGCTTGGTACTTACATCTGATGGATGTCTAATTTCAGATTAAAGAAGAAAATATTGAGCATTTGTAATATTGATTTAGGGGGAAATAATGAATTGTTCCAACTAACTACATAATTGCATGTTGGAAATGAACTTTTTCTCTATGTGTTGTTTTTCAACACCCTACTAAACAATGACTAATTATTTAAATCCTTACTTTCACTTAAGTATAGCTTTAATTTTTTGTTATTATTATAGTTTGTGAAAACATGGTATACATTTCAAGAAGTAATTAACATTTTAATTTTATTTCAATATTTCTCAGTGGAGTAGGTAAATGTTTTAGATACTTAACCTAGACAGAATTGCTATATTGTATATTTCTTTCTTCCTATTTATTTTACAATACATGCTTTTATTGGAAGAATTTGTAGCATGAAATAAACATTTAGCATAGTATTAATGTTATCTAATCTTAGAGATGTACATCTCTTAGATTTGAAGAAGTCATTCAGACTGTTTTATAGTCGAAGCTATAGAATTAAGTAGTTTTAGGGTGCTTTCCCTAAAATACATATCTAGATCAAATTGTGCATAACATCAAATATCTCTCTCTCTCCACTAATTATGAAGTGTCTAAGCAGCTAGTACATTTATATTTTTATGTGACAGATGCAGATAAATACATCCTATCAGATAAATCTCACATAGTCTTAAATCCTGGAGTAAATCTATGAACAGAGGAAAAATCGTAACAGATGAATGTACAATCATATGTATGTGCATGTGTGTGAGAGTGATAGTGTTTGTTGTGTGTACAAATATTAGCTTCTTGTCTACTATTATGTATTCAGTACAGTTTTTAATTACATGATCACATGATATTTTTGCATAGGAATCTTTTTTTTATTCAGAGCACAGATGGATATGTGGATATTGCTTACTTAATGGAAAATGTTCAATATTTTGTTATGTTTTCTTGATGCTGTATATACAGGCCCAAATTTGATTCACTGCATATTTACTACAAAATCTGTTTCAAAGGCAGAACTGTTCATTTCTTGTATGGTGACAGTCCTTGTTATCACAGGGTTGAAGGAATGAAAACCCACCTGGTCCCACACACCAATTGTCAGACCTGTTCTGTTTTTTACTGTCTTTCAGACCCTGTCAGACTTACATATATACTTCTGGAGTCATTAACATCCCTCATACATGTGCAACATGATGAACAGTCCCCATCTCATGCTCCTAGGTACCAGAAGCATCTCCTGAGCTATGACAAAGCATGAAACTGCCTCATGCATCACAGGCAAAGGTCATTAATGCATGGATGCATTTTCACAATAGTCCTTAGTGTGGAGGACATTTTTATGCTTCATGAATTGAGGCAAATAAAGAAAGGAGAGGAAGAGTGTATCCAATGATGCAGTAAATCAGATGAGGTGTTTAGGATTTGGTTTTCAGAATATGTGGAATACTTTAAAATATACAGCTTCCAGGTGCATATAGATTCATCCACACGATAAGATGAGGACTAGACAGCCAGTAACCACTTATGAGAAGTTCAGCTCAAATAAATTGCTTTTAATTTTGTAAGGACAATGTAAAGTCAGGGTGCAGATATTCTGACTCGATTTTCGACCGTATCAGTGTTTTGAGGGAATGGGCGAGGAGGATGGGGTTTGTGTGCAATTTTAATCTACAAAAAATGGAAAACTGGAAAAGCAGAAAGCTCATCATGCAATATTATATGACATCTTGGCTGGAAGCTTTGGATAGATGTCGCAGACCTCTGACACTCCATATAACAGAGTAAGTGACAGCAGCAGGTGAGAAAAGTCCCCTATGTTGATGCCAGCACTACAGCAGTCCATGACACTTTGCCAAACATATTTCATAGAAGTGTGCTGAAAATAGAGCAATGCTAAGATTTTCAATTTAGGACACCATTCCAGACCAATCCTGAGCATTTGCTTCTGTTAGAATATATTGTCTTGCCATGTCTCTGGAAAATTTAATACTCTCTTCTTCCTCTCTACCAGGCTGTGAAGGTCCCAGTGCCATTTTTCTCTGCAAAAGCTCCTGATGTAGTTACAGCCTTCACTTTATGCAGAAACTATTTTTAACATAATCCTACAGACTAACACCTTGAAGAGCTGGAATTTTTCATGCCTAAGATTCAGCATCACGACTTTACTCCTTGCCCGACCTAACTCCCTCAAGACTGTGAACACCACCAGTGCATGATGACTGCAACTCAGGCTGCCTTCAGTACTGACATCACCAATTACCTCACTTGCATTGGTGATCATCAGGTCCAATATGTAGTTTTGCTTAACTGCTTTCCTATGTTTTAGTCTAAACTGTGTAATATGTTTTATCGATTATATAGTTAATGGATTAGATCTCTCATTATGATTATAGTAGGGTTTCAGGGTTCCTTCCTACAAAGATGTAAGTTACTTGGCCCGAACCAATGAAATGGAAAAATGCTGGAATTGTCATATAAAAATCATAAGACTAGTCACATGTTCAGACTGCAACTGTCTAGCAGAATTGGATTTATCATACATGGAAGACTCCATAAAAATAAATTGTCCTGAACTTTGCCAGAAGTATGAAAAACAAAAAAAAATAAAAATAAAAATTAGCTTTTTCTCAGCAGTCTGCAATCTTATGACTGAGACGGAAGCAATTTGACTTTCAAGGACCCACACAGGTAAGTATATTAACTAAAAAAGAAAAATATTTTTCTTACAAAGACTTTAAGACCAATGACATATTCCTTCCAATGTTTCAATAAGTCAAAGTCAGAAAAGTCAGGGGTTTTTTCCTGGAAATATATGGAAGTTCTATTGTAAAATTTTACATCTATTAAGGAATTTGTTGAAACTGATTCAGAGTGTTCAGCACTTTTTAAGATCAAACTATAAATTATACCTATGTTGACCTTTAAAAATACTTGTAGGTTTTGAACAGAAAATGGGTTATTTTTAAAAAATACATTTCAGACACGACTTCATTCCAGCTGAATGATATCAAGATCTTTTTTTATAATGTATGTTTTAGTCTCAGTGAATGCCCATCAAATGGACATATTGGTCTATGTATCAAGGTTATTTGCTCTGACAGTCAGACTATTGGGTATTTTCTCATTGTAATAGCTTATTCTGCTAGAATTGCTCAACATGGTGTAATAACATACTAAATGCTCATTGGAACAGCACATTGAGCCTGGATCATTTGAATCATAGTTGAGAGCCTTGGTTACTAGGTTGTTGTCAATCTCACTCTTTTGTATTTAATGAATATCTATGTATTTGCAGAACAACAGCATAGCCTAGTGGTTAAGTTTCTGGAGAAGACAAGGAGACATGTTCAAATGTATGACCCAAATCAGGCAGAGGGAAAGCAGATTGCGTCACATAAGTTGGAGCTGAAAAGCTCTTGTCAAGAAAAGTTTTATCATCTCTGAAAAGTATTGGGTTTGGATTAATTTTTTAATTATTTTTATTTGCTTTTATCCCCATTGTTTTTATTCCATCAGTATTTCTGACCAAAAGAAATAATAATTTCTGACTATATTTCTCATTGAAATAATGTAGCATATGCTGTCTTATTTTTTACAAAGTTTTTAAGCCTTTTCCTTTCATACAGGCCCTTGAAGGCCTTAATTTAGAAGAGCACATTGAGAACATAGATTTAACCAAAAAAAGTAAAACAAGGGGAGGCTGACAGCGTTGCTGTATGGAATGTTTCTACATGCCTCAAAGAAACTGGCCCATTATTTTTTCTGAGTTTACTCCTCTGTCTTCATAGGACATAACATTTTTCTTAGCTTTTGAGCAAAGCATTCAGTTAAGCTTTAGAATGACAAATATATGGGTCTTGTGGTTAAGTCTGTTGTTCCATTTCACGTCCTAGAATTTCTTAAAATTAAATTATAAGTTGCTATTGCTAGTAATTTCTAGCAATTCTAATTTGTAGTAATTCTAGGATAGCAGTTATTGATAACAGCATATCATAGGTATAGAAGATATCACAGATGATTTACAAAATATTTCTGGTTATTCAAATAAAGCATTAGTGATAACAAGACATATTTGGCCTTGAGAAGTGCTGGGAAATCTACATACATGCCTTGCCAGGAGGTGCCTCTTGCCTTATGTTGTATATACCTATATATATTCTGTTCTGTTGCATATTCAAATATGTACCCTACAACTGTAAATTCTACAGCAACATTTGTCATGACCCACATCTCAGTAATGAGGTCTAATCCCCATATTATCCTAGGCTCTGCTTCTAGCTGTTGTGAGCAACAGATCATATATTTATTTCCTATGGGGCTCAAGAATAATTTGTGTGTGTGTGTGTGTGGTTGGGATTTTTTTTTGCCTTTTTTTTGTCATTTGTTTGTTTGGTTTGGTTTGATGGTGGTGGTTTCTTTTAATAGTTTGCTCTGTTACCATAAAAACACCCTCCTGCAACATTATGCCTCCCTGTGGACTTACTTCATGGAGCTATCTGTCCCATAAACACAACTGTTCTGTATCACTCCAAAATAACTTCAAGTACTGGATAAAACACGCTTTCAATATCATTGCCAATCTAAAGAATCTACACTTTTTTTGGATTTAAATTGCAGTTGTAGGTATATGCACGTAGAAACACACTTTAACAAGCTTTATTAATAGAAAAGAAAAGAAGCGAGAAGGTGCTTCATAATTTTCAAAAAATAGATAAAAAACTATATATTAGAGGGTGTCTTATTTCTTATTCATTCGTTGAAGCTTACAAAACTAATTTATTCCAGAAAGCATTAGCTCATTGAGGTGTGAATGATTTCCTTTCCTGTTTTTCTTTTTTTTGTGTCAATGTTATATTTATGTTATAGAGAACATGCAAACACGTTTGTATAGGATTTTACAGGAACACTTTGAAATTAACCAGAAATCTATCTGAAGTTACATCACATCTCTGGAATAATTTTACATAAAACACTAGGGAGTGCAAGATTATATATAATTAAGTTTTTCAATAAATTAATATATTTCACTTTATGACTCTTTACTTGTATTCATTGAAAATCAAGGAACTGATACCAACATGTCAAAAATTCCTGAATTTCTGATTAGTTTCAATGATTTGTGAGCAGTAGAATGCAGAAAATAAAAATACAATAGCATAAACAGTCATTTTAAAGTTAAATTGGAGGAAAGTTGTATATCTTTACATTCAGAGTTTGCAGTAACACCAATTCTTCATTTCTGCTATAATGTTAAACAGTTTCATATATAATATTGTGACATGAGATGTTAAAACTTCTCATGTGATGGCTAGAAGATATATACTGCTAATTATTTCTTTTTCCCTCTTATTAACAGAAAAAAAAATTGCTTCATAGAAACTTTTGAATTAATTATGCTGTCATACAAGAAAGTCTATTAATTTTAGTATCACTTCACAGATTACCAAACCCCTAGATTTTATGAAATTTCAGAAGACAGCCTTTGCTCTTTCTAATCATATTTTCTATGAGGTTTCATCTTCCCAGATCACTGAAAAAAGAAATTGGCATACAAAAAAATCTTATTCACGAGGGCTGAAGCATAATAATGAATGGAAAGTGACAAAAGAGACATACCTGTTTCTGCTAATGCTATATGTCTTGCTTTAACAAGGTCTTCATGTTCAGCTTCAGACAAGCCTCACAGAGAGGTATATTATTGCTGTTTTTTCTTGTTACTACTTGGTCTTGTAGGAGAATCCCTAAAGTCCCCAGGGCATCACTTCTGAGCATAAAAGTTCTTGCTGCCATTTATTGACACTGTGAATTCAGTGAATTTTTTTTTCCCCTTTCATTTATATTGAATCATATATTAAAACATTAAATGCTATTACTGGGAAAATGTGAAACAAGAAAAATATTCTGGGTACAAATTTGCAATGTTTGACCCCAAATCAAAAGAGAAGTCAACTTAAACTCCTTAAAATCTTGTCTTTGTAACAAGGAAACACAAAATTTTGTCTCTCTGGACATAGCCTAGCATCACTGAACTAGTGGCAATATACACTTAGGCTTGGATACTCAGTAGGAATTAGAAATCCAAATGCCTTTGAATATTTGACCTACAGTTATTTGTGTAATATTCAGAGAACTGAAGCATAACTAAAGATATCACAAGAGTCTATTGGCATGCCTTCTGGAAAAGAATGCTTATTTAGAAGGGTGAGAACAATGTATTATAATCATGCCCTTGAAAATGTCTGAACATCTTTAAATTGGAAATAGTGAACTAAAGAATTTCTCATTTGAAACTAAGTAAAATCTCACTCACAAAACTTCAGTTGACCTACCCAGAAAATGGCTGCTGTCCATCAGGATCTGAAATTTAACTTGAGCTGTAAAATTATGTCTGAATTTAAAAACTCCTCTATATTCTCAAAAACTGTCTACATCTCTACTTCTATGGGTTTGCTTATTCTTTTTTAGAAGAAAATACTATATACTGCAACAATCAGTTGCCTGATCTGCAACAGATTTATCAATAGGGTGATGTATGAACAGTTTGATAAAACCAGAAAGAATAGTCCATTGTGGATATTTGCACTGAACCTCAGAATACACAGCTTCAAGCAGTAATGTAGTGAGAGGAGATATTTCAGTGTTGGTGATATGGCAAAACTGTTGGATGTCTTTCAAATTATTATGCCAGTCCAGATAGTTTTTGCATAATGAGAACATCTTTCATGTGTCAGAGCAGGTTTTGATTATAACTAAATAAGTGAAAGCAGGGATATGTTGATAAGGTCACCTTTAATGTGAAGTTTGGTCTGAGTTGTCTAAAGTATTTAAGGAAACAGGGAAACTTGCTGAGGCATTCAGAGAAAGAAATATTGCAGAAGCCATAATTGGAGAAAAAAATAAGCATCCCTTTCCTTAAAAAACAAAACAATCACATACACTGATAAAAGAGAAGATCAGTTATAGTAAACAAAATTTTAATACTGAAACAGAAATTCTCATACTTACCATTATAAATCTTTAATGAAGCTCATGATGTTAAATTAATTGCTTGTTATTATTATTATTATTTTGCTTATTACAATAATCATGAAAACTTTGCTCTAAATATATTTAAAATATATTTGAATAGCCTCTGTCTGATTGTAGCTGAGTCTTTATGAAAGCTATCTTTTCATGTGTCCAGAACAAACAAAAGAAACATTGATTTGAATAGCACGTTATCCACAGGACTTACCTCGAAAGAATACTGGAAGTGGGGTACGTGTGGGTGACGTATAAACAATTTATATATTTTTATCAATTATATCATTTTTGTTAGCCTTACCCAGTAAGACCAGTATGTTCCTTTTAAATATTTCAGTCACTCAATAGCCAAAATATTTTCATATCTATTCTCTTAAGTTAGACTTTGGGGAAATAAACTGCTTTAATAAAAGCTAAGTAAAAGACTAAGAGAGTTTAATACACCACTTCAATAATATCAACATATATTCCAAGGTTTTATAGACTACTTTTCTAGATTTTGCCAGAGATTCCTGAGCTAGCCTTTGGATGAAGATTTGAATCTCTGGACATATATATACTGGACATAGTTTTCAATACCTGCCTCTTACCACAAGGTGAAAATGCGTTTTCTGAAGAATGCTGTGAATGTATCTAAACCCCTGAATTCGCTTTTCCCTCATTATAACATTTGTTCTGGAAAAAAAAAATATTGCCTTTACTTATAGGCAATATATGTTTGTAGCCTGTTGTGGGCATAACACTACTACACCAGGTGAACTCCCAGAAGTTTTGTTGTGACTTCAGATATGTAAAGGGTGCTAATATTAAATGCATTATCTCATATATATATATATAACAAGCTCTCACAAAGCAAGGGCTATAATTTATCTCTGTATTTATACAGTGTCTAAATGTTGGGTTTCTCTGTGGTTTTACAATGTAGATTTTTTTATAAATAACAGGAACCACAAAGACGTGCTGCTAGGAGTTATTGATAAACTTCGAACAAGTGCTATAAATTTGTCCTTTTTATGATTATGAGAAACTTTGAAAATAAACCAGTGAAAGTATTGAAGGTCAAAACTGAGGTGTAATAGCAGTGCAGTGTAGGAAAGACCTAACAATAATAGCTGAACCTTTAATAATGCAGTACAAATGTTTTCAATTCATAGAACAGTTTGGGTTGCAAAGGATCTTGAAAGGTCATCTAGTCCAAACCCCTTGCAGTAAGCAGGGACATCTTCAAACAGATCAAGTCACTCAGGGCCCTGTCCAACCTTACCTTCAATGTTTCCAGGAGTGGGCCATCTACCACCTCTCTGAGGAACCTGTTCCAGTGTTTCACCAACCTCATAGAAGAAAAATTCTTCCTTATATCTAGTCTAAATCTCCGCACTTTTAGTTTAAAACCAACACCCGTTGTTCTATTGCAACAGTCCCTGCTAAAAAGACTTTGCCCATCTTTCTTATAGCCCCCCCCTTAAGTACTGAAAGGCCACAATAAGGTCTCCAAAGAGTCTTTTCTTCTTCAGACTGAACAACCCCAGCTTTCTCAGCCTTTCTTTATAGGAGAGCTGTTCCAGCCCTTTGATCATATTTGTGTCCCTCCTCTGGACCCACTCCAACAGATTCATGTCCTTCTTGTGATGTGGGCTCCAAAACTGTACACCATACTCCAGACAGTGTCTCGTCAGAGCAGTGTGGCAGAGTCACCTCCCTTGGCCTGCTGGTCATGCTTCTTTTCATATAGACCTGGATACAGTTGGTCTTCTGGGCTGCAAGTGCACATGGCCAACTCATGTCCAGTGTTTTATTCACCAGTACCCCAAGTTCTTTTCCGCAGGGCTGCTCTCAATTGCCTCTTCTCCCAGCCTGTATTGATACTGAGGATTGTCCCAACACAGGTACAGGATCTTTCACTTGACCTTGTTGAGCCTCATGAACTTCTCAAGCTTTTCCAGGTCTCTCTGGATGGCATCCTGACCCTCTGGTGTGTCAACTGCACCACTCAGGTTGGTGTCATCTGCAAATTTGCTGAGAGTGTACTCAATCCCACTGCCCCAACTGGAAAGTCTGTTTCTACATGCTCTTTCAGTTGTCTTAGAAAGTCATATTGTCGTTTTGTGTTATGATCAACATATTAAGTCTCAGAAGAAGCCCTAAACTTGGTAGGTACAGTATAACACATTAGATTACTTTATAGATCAGTAACTCTCTCCTCAGCAAGGGGTTGTATATCACAACCCAGCTGCATGAGGACATGTATGCAAATGCTAACTTCTCTATACAAGTATACATACATGCATACACATGATCTGTCACATATATGTGACATATTTGTCATCTACACTTTGATATGAGTTCCATATAGATGCACCCAAAAACATTTATTATGCAGCAAAAAAATGTTATAAAGATCACTGAGTTCATGTTGATCAAAAATTGAGTGGCCTCATTAGCATGGTTTTAACTTAGTAAAACCTGGTGGTGGCCTGGTAGGCTACACTATTCCAGGCCTAGGATTAGAGAAACAGGCACTTTTCTTTTTCCTTCTGAGGTGTGTCTGTGTTTCTGGAACACAGCATGATTCATACCTTACAGCAAATATCAGATGTCCTCTTTTAGTTCAGTTCCAAAATTATTCCAAGAACTTAATTTTTCATTCTAATTTTATTTTTACATTTTGTTTTGGACAGAAAAGCCTGAAAGAATGTTCAAGTACCTAACTTTTAACGTTTATCATTATGTAATTAAATGACAATATTAGTTATAAAAATATTAATGTTATTTTTTGAAAGCTAGGAGGAAAATAAAAAGCCTCAAGCCTGACAGCATTACTGAAGATGGGATCTTTAAGCTACTCCTGTAATTCAGAGGCTTGATTCATGAGTGTAGAACACATGGCATCAGCAATTCTGGAGATTCTGCTTAACCAGGCAGGGGTCAGGGACTTGCTTTGCTTTGTTTTAATCTTTTTTACTGTAATGCTAATTATTTAGATATGTTATGATGCCCAACCGAACAAAGAATGCATTAGTGTACAGCAGATCTCTAGAATGTTATGGTTCATTATGGTTTTCCTAAAGGCTCAGTTCACATGATCTACAGCACCCCTTAACCAACACCTCCAGCTGTGCTAAGAAAAATATGAAGTAACAGGATTTTTGTACATACAGAAATTTTCCATTTTTCTTTCCACAAACATTGAGGAATAGTTATTTATTTATTTAATAAACATGGTTCCTCAGAAATTGGCAGTCTTTCTCCCCTTCTTTCAATTCCATCGTGTCTGTGTGTATATACCTATGAGTGCATACGTATATGTTTATATTTACATATATATGTACATTATGCACATATAAATATACTATCCTGAGATGGCTGATATTGTCACAGCTAGAAATTGAAACATCTAAAGGATTTAATTATGCCTTTAATCATTTGTTTACAGTTCTGTGGAAGACAATGTTTGTCAAAGTATCCGTTCTGCTTTTTTTGTGTTGGGATTTTTTGAATGAAAGTAATTGTGATTATAACAAATGAAGCATTGTATTTTTTCCTTTTGGCATGCAGTTAATATGTTTCTTCTTCAACTAGCAGTCAAACTCTTTGAACAGGTCTGTTTTTCATTCTAGAAAGAAAAAAAAAAACAAAAACAAAACCAAAAAACCACCAACTTTGTTTTTGCTCTTCTTTTTCTGCCCAGATTCATAAGTCTGGATGAACAATATGACTAACAGGACCAAATAAAAGCCAGTTGCTGAGAGAAATTATCTTAAAAACTAGAAATGAAAAAAATGCCAGAAATACAAGAGAAAATTCATCAATATACAGTGGATAAGACAAAGTACAGGGCTATTCCTATTAATACCGTGTCTTGACATCAATGTTGGGGATTAATGAAATATATTAATTAATAATTGTTAAGTGTAATAGTCTTGTGAATACAGATGAGAGAAATGTGGAATTAAACCCTTCAGTAATCTGAAGTCTTTCAGGCTACTTTGTAAGGTTCCTAGTTACTCTAATGGAAAATTTTGAAACATTTTAAACTGCTCACCATTCCTGCTAAGTACCAACAGTGTTTGCTTCTATTAATTGAACTGTGTACAAGTGAGCCACTGCTAATTGTTACTAGCTGCTAAGCATGCTTCCCCAGGAAAGGCAGTCACCAGGAAAAAGTCAGTTCCCATAGGCCATACTCAGAATTGAAGCACTTTATTAATTTATTAATGGCATGTAATTAACCCACAGTGAACTATACATTCAGGATCAATATTGGCAATACAAGAGATAAATGATGATACCAGACACTTAACAGAGCATCAATAAAGAGCTACGCATCTCCCAGCCCCAGTAACTAATCCCCAAGAGTGCACCTCCAGCTCCCAGGCTCTACCCCTGGCCCATGGGTCACAGGCACTAGCAACCCCCACGTGTGGGCCCCGCGAGTGGCCCAGCAGCCGACCGGTCCCTGCCACAGCCTGGTCCGGGGAGGTGACGTGGGGAGAAGAGGGGGGCATGCCATAAGGATGCTGCCGGTGGGGTCTGGGTGGGTGGAGCGGCTGCCGATGCTCCTGCAGGGGCTCCTCCACCTGACAGCTCTTCGTGATGCCTTTATGACTCTTTTCAGGCCGGCTCCCTCTGCATTTCTGTTTCGTTTATTCTGTTCGACAGAATTTCTCTTCTCCTGGTTAACTCCACGGTCACTGTTTAATCTGTCTGGTGGATGCTGCCCTTTTTAACACGGTTAATTTGAAGCAGAGGTCCCCTCCTGTCGTTCCTGTGCACAAGGCACACCCCCACACACACACTCACAGTCCTGCAGCTCGGGCTTAACCAGGCCACCCTACCTATGGGTCCTCTGAATGTCCCACAAAGACCTTTACTTTAGAACTGTGATTGATAAAAATATTTCCTCTGAGGAAAAAGATTAAATTGATTTCATACACACAGCATTTGGCTTTGTTCGACTTGTGTCATTCTGTTCATTTCACCCTGTAAAAAATTTACTTCCAGATTCAAGAAAATCATCTGAGTAAAGAGTTGGTGGGTACATGGTTAAAAGAGACAGAGGATGCAACCTGTAGGGCAGTAGGCAATTTAGGGCACCTTAAGATTTTCTTGCTTAAATGCAAGATAGTTATCCTGGAATTCCCAGCAGTAAAAAGATATGCAGTCACATCCGCAGGCAAAATGACCTAGTCTTTTCTAGATATTTTAGACAGTTTGGTTAGGACAGAATTGATTGTCCTGTGTGACTATTTCTGTCCAATGTATTTGAAAGGAACTTCAATTAATTATTCTGAGCTTACACAGCACAGTTTTAAACCACTAAAGTTGTATGACGTCTAAAAACTACCCACGTATTCTTTACTCCCTATGGGCAGACATCAAAGCAGAAGTCCATGAGATGTTTGTATCCCAGTACAGTTTCCCATGGAACCTGGAAAAGATTTCCAGCAGAATACAGATTACAATTCTATCTCTATACATATCCTGATCCAATTGAAATAGTAATCCAAAAGAGCTTTCAACTACCAGCAAATTCCTCCACACCTCATTCTAGTTCTGGTGCATTTTTAATCCTTATCAAAACCAGGATATTCTGGGAAGTGGGTTAAAAAGAAAAAAAGTGATTGTGATATGAACCATTTCTGTATTGCAGTTTGTATAGTGTTTGGCATAATAGGATCCTGGTCCATGAGTGAGTTCCTTGCTAACGTAACACAAATTAAAAATCATTATTCTGGCCTGTCAGTATAACACATTGTCATCATGTATCATGAAACCCACCTTGAAAGTGAAATGGAAGGGTTGGTCATGCAGAAGTGACCATCACTGTATTTTAGATCTTATCCCCACAGGGTAATTTAGGTAACAGCACCTTAGCAGCACAAAACTGAAAGAAAGATTTCCACGTACCACTGAGTCTACTGGGGAACAGGAATTACCAGGGCAGTTATTACAAGGGTGATGAAACTGGTGGTTCCACCCTCAGTCAGATGTTCTGTTTGGTTCTGTCTTTTCATTCAATATCCATCTTAGTCCTTTACAAAAATCTACTTGTGCACATCTTGATAAACACCACTTGCATTTAAATGATAATGAACAGTCACATCTCAGTGGTCTCAATACTTTGTTAAAATCACTGTATATCAATAGCAAAGTGAGCAACTGATTTTAAGAGAGAAAGAGAGACACTATGTCTTTCACAGGTGATCCAAAAGAGTTCTGCTATAGGGACACATTACACTCCGGGGTAAATTGTCCTCTGGTAGAGATGTCCTCTGCCTTTACACTTGTTCCTTACTGCTGTTTGCCAAAACTGTTCATAAAAACTTCTAATAATGGGTAATCCAGAACCTTCTCAGGTGATCACTTCCAGAGTTTACTTTTTTCTTTTCTTTTTTAGCAATATTTAATTTTTTTTTTTGTAATATCTAAACTAAATCACTTTAACTACAATTTAATAACATTATTTCTAGTCTTATTCCCAACTGAGATGCAAGAACAGATTTTTTCATTCTTCTTTTTCCTATTTACAGTAATATTTAGAATCTTTGAAGACTGTTGTTGCATTTTCCTTCTGTATACTCTTCTTCAGACTAAACGATAACAATTCTTCCTGTCTTTTCCCATAATCATGATTTTTAGATTGTTGAGCTTACTTGTTATTCCTCTCTGGATTTCCTCCAACTGGGCCACAGTTTTCTTGAAACATGGTGCCCTAAACAAATGTTGACCTCTAGTTCAAGGTGTTGCCTACATACTTTTATCGAGTCTTTCATATGCTTTTGATAAGGAACAGTTGAACTGGATTTAGAAGAAATGTGACTAGTTATGTGTTTAGTTGTTTTTTATTATTCTTTTTTTCTGACAAGAGATCTCATGATATAATGACTGAGATGTAAGAAATCATTAAGACTGATGTTACATATCCTGTAAAAACACGTCAGCTGCTCTCATACTTGTGTCTGTATGGCTCTGAAAATGATCACTTCCTCTATATCAGAACTTGCTTCAAAGCTTTCTCATCATTGTAGTTACAACTGATAGCAAAGTAAACTTATTAAGAATTTAGTTAATGAGGAAAAGACCACTGCAAGTAATTCTCATTTACCTCAGTGACCTGGCACCGTAGTCACTGGAATCAGGCACTTGGTGAATGCCAGCTGTCTTGAGTTAATTTTCTGCAGACCATGGTTTCTCACATTTGTGCATCTGTAAGCTTTCCAGGAGCTTCTTTGTGCCAATGAGGAGCAGAAGTATTTCCAGATATTCTTGTTGCTGTATGTATGGTCCCTGAACTTCTTTCAGACTCAGGACAGAATTTAATATACCAGGACTTGAAAGCTGACTGGCAATAAGATAGATTCCAAATATCTGTGATGACTTTTAAACCAAGGATTAATGTCCTTTAAATGGCTCTTCTTAATGACTTTGGAATCTTATAACATTTATTATGCTAAATATAAAATTGCCTCAGGATATGACAGTATGTATTTCAGAATCTATTTACACAGATTGTAACAGAGCTTTGTATTGCTAATTATTGTGTATATTATTTATTTACTATTACTAAATAAAATTATTAAGTAATATTTATTGTTATAATCCTTGAAAGCTAATTTGACAAGTAACAATGGGAAACTTGTATTCTTAACAGAATGCCATACCTGGAGTTCCTACGACTTCAGCAAAAATTCTGAGGCACAGGCTTATGTCTCTCCATTCACTGGAACTAGAGCAGAAAAAAAAATATAAAAAAAAACCAGTTATGAATGCCTGCTCCAATTTTTTTTTTTTTTTTTTCAGTCATAACTTTGTCTATTCCCCTTTTTGAGTATTATCATACAAGGGTTTATTAGCAGATTGTTTGCTCAGAGAGTTCATTTAAATGAATTATATTCATAGATGATTGTAAACACAATTATTTGAACCAAAACAAAAAGTCATACTGATTCAGTTATGGAACAAAGTATACTACATGACTGATCTATTCAGTCAAAGATAACCAATGACATTCAAATTTCAGATATTGATAATTCTCAATGAGTTCTTCCTAAACAATTTAAAAATAAGAGGTCTGTGAGATTATTGTGTGAATAGCAATTCAACCAGCAGACAAATATAAGAAAATTATAAAGGGCAAGTAATATAGAAGATAAACATAGAGAGAAAAGAAATTATGTGAAAAGGTTACAAAATCAAGAACACAGGAAAAAACCAATAAAATTAAGAATAGGTTTAGAAGTTGGAAGAAGAATGATAGAAATGATTTATGAAGCACAGAACTGTATAAATTGTTTAGAATGTGGAATCAGTTACATTATTCAAGTCTAGCGTGTTTATTATTTTAACTCATTATATATACTACAGATACTTCTGATGCCAGAAGAATAAAACATTTACTTGTAAATACAGTACATATAAAGCCATTTTGAAACAAAAAATGCTTATCAAGTACAGATGTATTAGTCTTGTGCACTGTGTAAAAATTTAGGACAACAACTATTTGGCAAAAATCAAGGTTTAATTTTGTTGTAATCACTATTATATGTGATATCTCATTGTAAGATCTGTAGACATAAAAAAGAGCAGCAGGTCTCTTTTCTTTATTCTGCTTAGTAGTATGATTTCTTAATAAAAAAAAATAAAATAATTAAAGCTCCAGGCATTCTGGGAAATCACTGTCTCAGGTGTTGTTCATTAATCCCAATAGTAGATTCAAGTAGGTGGAAATAAGTTACTGGTGGAGGGAACTGGAATGGGAAATGAATGTGAAAAGAAAAAAAAAAAAACAAAACTACAAACAGTAATAAACTTCAGGGCTGTCTGTGTGACCTGTAATGAGCTAGGGTTCTTTGCTGCATTGATATTGGCTTTAACTCACATTTTAAGATAAACAGAAGTATTTTAGTATTTGGCTTCTGTTTTTTTTCTTTTAAATGGATTTGTGTTATACTTTTTAACCCTTCTCCATATCCAGGAATGAAAAAGACTAATTTGTGGCCTAAAATAAATGATTACTTCAATATGTAGTAATATGCGCCTCTGGAAGCTACAGTGTTATACAAAACAGCAGGTATCTTATGATTCGAGATAAAATTAAGAAAAAATGTTAAGGCCCAAAGAGGAAATGAAACTTTTTTTAACTTCAGAAAAGGAGTAAGATTTCACAACTGGGTAACATCTTTGCAGTTTACCAAAGCCAGAATAGATATAGCTAAACTTCAAAGGTAGATGTGAACCTCCTTTGATAAACTTTAGCCTTTCAGGTTAGTAGTTAAAATTGTTGCATAAATTGTGGTTGATCAAGGCAAACGTGTCGTTTTGTAAGGGGATTTATTTCATGTTGAAAGAGAAAAAGTATGAGTTGTCTCTCATACCCTTCCTTTCAAAGCACTTTCCTCTGAACACTTACAATATTGTGTCTGCTTTCCCAAAAGATTTGAAATAGCCACATGTTGCCCAAGCTCTAACCTCATCAAGCTATTTCATATCTGTTTTACTAGTCAAAAATGGCTGTTATAATCCAGTAATTTAGATGGAATAAAATAGGTCAATATAATAGGACAAGGAAGAAAGATCAAGTTGAAGAAGGTCACTGATCCCCTGAACTCAAATTTACAGATACTTCTGAGGTGCTTTCAAAATATATATTAGTTTTTGGTTACATTTACATGACTGATAGAGGCACAAATCCCAAGACTGGATAATATCCTACCCAGTATCCACAACAGTAATTATGAATCAAGGGACATGTAATTTCATTGCTACTGTGAAGGAAGGACATAGCACTAACAGGCTGTACCATTATGTTACTTAGCAAGTCAAGGTGATGCTGTGCAGCTACTGTGATTTTAGATGTTAAAACCAATTATTGATTGGTAAAAGAATATAACCAAGCACAACTCTTAATAGTGCATGGGTTTTCCACTAAGCCGAAGTGTCCTAATACTGATAAATGATCCCATGGGAAATAGGCTTCATGTTCTTCAAAACATGGCTAATGATAAATCAGGCTTATTGATGTGCACAATTAGTAGTTAAAGCAGTGGAAAAATTCCATCTTCCCCTGGGTTTATCATTTGTAGCTCAGAAAATATGAACTTTATATAATTATTTTTTTTTGAACTCCTATTATTTCTCTTTTAATTAATGTGTGAAACACTAGAATATTATAGGCAGTGAATTCTCTATATGTTCTATACTTTATAATCATTCACTAATATAATATAATTGTAATGTAATATAATACATAGAATAAATATAATATAACAGTACAACTTTAAGGGAGGAATGAAACTCCTAGAGAGGAAGGATACAGAGATATTGAACATACATACCGCACCAAAAAAATAAATATAATTCAAGACTACCTTTCTCCTAACAGCTATTTATATAGATAGTCATTTGCAAAATTACCCTTCAACAGCCTTTTCTGTAATTTCAAACCTTCTTCAGGAGTTGTGGCAAAATAACTGAAGCAGAAGTAGTTACTAGAGCACTACCACTGCATGAAAAGGAAGTATGACAGATCTGAGTGACACAGGCACAGCTCCAGATAAGCCACAATTACGATTCTAAAACTAGGGTTTTAATAATAAAAAAAAAATGGCTTAATTTGAGAACTCACAAAGAAGTTATATTTTCAAGGAGGGAATTCTGAAATTTGACCTCTAATTTTCTGAAATGTGCCTAACTATTTAACTGTTGAAAAATGTTGAAATGGGCATTTTTTCTTAATTCATCTTTTGTGCTATTACATTAAAATGCCACAGTTTTTGCAAAGGCCTTATCTAAATTTTATTAAGTTAATTTTGCATCTCTATGTTTTGATGCCTATGATAATCTTGCCGAATTCTAATATTGTGTCAATACACTAGAATATGGTAATCCTTGACCTGAGAGATTGGAAATTAAGGCCAAAATGTTTGAAACTGACAAGAAACTTCAAGGAATAATAACTTCATAAAGCTGCCATATTGTTTAATTTAGAAATAATTTGTAAGTTACCTGAGACTGATACTGGACCATAATGAATAGAACATTGAAGACTATTAACTATTCATTGCTGAAGATACAACATCATCAAAAACCCCAGTGTTTGTTGTAAAGTAAAGCAATATCTCAGCTGATAACAAAGATTGGGAACTGTCTCAAACTCCTGTTGATTAGTGCACCATATTTTATTCTGTGAGTTATATTTTGCTGGTGAACTACTGTCTAGCAGAAAAATATATGTAAGGGCTGACTTTCACAATGTTCTACTTTCAGCCCTCAAAGCAGGAGAAGCTAAGAAAGTAGTTCAGTAAAATAAATACACATTTATACCAGAAATGAAGTTATCTATTAATAATTGTCTCAAGTGGCTTAAAAATAATTTAAAAGAGAAGACTATTTGAAATAGGTCAATAGAAGAACTCACAAAGCAAAAAAAAAAATATTTGAAAAATACATTACAGATATGAACAAAATGAAATTACACATTAAGTTGCTATATTTAAATGTTTACACCAGGTGAAGCAAATTTCCTTATGTTCAGTGTATCCTATGTTGTATTCATGTATTTGAGCAAGGCTATTTCTGAATCTTGATCTTCTAACAGCTGGGATATAATATTCTTTGATACTTCTTTTGACAGTATGAAAAGAATGAATGGTGAACACTAGGAAGGACTTTGCAGACTTCTAAAATAATACATCATGCTGAATCACTACAAGAGCATGATTTGATTGTTTTCATTTTTATCTGATTTTCTGATTATTCATATCAGCCATCCTCTCAGTCATTTCTTTTATATCACTCCTAGCTGGACAAACATCACCAGAATATAAAATAGCATTTGAGGCCCATAGATAAATCTTGTTTGTTCATTTTGAAAAAGCCATTCATTTTAACATGTATCTTTTAATCTTTAAACTTTGGACACAGCTTTTTTGTTGTGATCTGCTCAGACAATGTAGTGTTTGATCAGAAGCTTGTTTCCTCTGATAGTCAGGTAAAATCTAACTAATCAGACACCTATTTTTGCCTTCTTTTCTGTTTCCACTCATTCTGAAAGCACTTCTATTAATAGAAATAGCATCAGTAATTGTAATATGAAACTGAAACAAAAACTTAACCTATCAGACACTTATTTGCTGCAGGGGCTAATTTGCCAAGGGCATCTTATCAACCAGAGTCTTTCAAGGCAACTTTAGAAAAGATCTGTGTTTTGCTAACATCTAGAACTGCTACTCTACTAGTGTAAGATACTGTGTTTTGACTGTGAATTCACTTTGCAGCTAACCTTCTTAGGTAAATCAGGGAAGTCTAGTAATTGACTGTGGTCAGAAGTAACTCACTATCTCTAATTATCCCCTTGCTCACATCAGTTTTATGGGAAGATAGTTCTGTCTCACTGACAATTCTCCTCTCTGGTATTACTGTTACTGTGGGGAACATCCCACTACTTTTAGTGGAGTGAGGTACAGGGTTAGACTCACATGATATTATTGTCCATATCACTCAGCTACAAAGTTTTGGCAAGTCTTTTGCAAGTTCAACTTGTGTCCTCTTTTTATTTTAGAATGAATACTAATATAGACTAAGTGTGTGAGAGGAAGACATAAATAAATAAATAGAGAAAGGCTTATAGATCTTCACACTCTCAAGGGTAAGGCATTAATTGTAATATTACTGACCATAATTCCAGAATAACTCTGTAATGAAGCTAAGATGTTCTTCCTCTTCACACACATCATGCCCACCCCCC